>JAVQJX010125254.1:0-14567 GCA_036025115.1 Ambassis agassizii
CTTTTTTTTTCTAAACTTTTTCCACAAAACACCATCTCTTATAAATGATTGAGTGTGACAGCAAGAAAGCAACAACAAAATGTACACAATCACAAAAAAAGTTTTATATACCGTCTAAGGACACGAGAAAGCAAAACTATAGTACATCTACTGTATATTGTTTTAATTATTAAGCTGTACCTTTACATGCAAATTAGCTGCCCACTATATTTCTACAGAAGCCCACAATGGACAAACCAAACACACTGTGGGCTTCGCTGTGATTTCAATTGGTTGTAATCTCCAACATCACCACTAGAGGCCCCTATCCTCCACACTAATTGACATTTCATGTACAAGCCAGAGAAGGCTCACATAAAGCTCTTGTAATTGTTGTGGTATCTTTCAGTCTAGCCAATAAGCCGAGCCATATCCTCCTCTCCTCCTCTTCCTCCTCCATCTTCCTCCTCATTGTCTTTCAAAGCATCTCTTAGCCTGATCCAGAAAGCGTCCTGCTCCTGTGGTTTCTCAGGCCACAGCAGGTACGTCTTTCTGCTGACAATCCTGCGCAGGCGTGCATAAGGAGACAGGCAGTGCTGAGGGACACCAGCAGCAGGACGTCACTGCCTGCATACAGAAGCCTCATGCTGGCCAGCTGGAACTCCACAGAGCACCATTCACTTTGCAGGTAGTGATGTGTTATCACGCACAAGGTGTGGCGAGAGCTGTAAATGGCTGCTTCGATGTTCTCTAGAACAGCGGCGCCAGGGCGGAAATCCCTGTGATGGAGACACAATTTGAGCTTTGGTGCAGCAACAGTGGATTTTTCTAGATTAGGCACCAGTTGTTCTACCACCCAGGCCTCATCCTTAGAGCTGTATGAAACAAATGCATCATACTGAAACTTGGCACCTGCTGCCCCTTTGCGTCCACTAAACCTTGCTCCGAGTATGAGCATCAGGTAGCGAAGGGTTGGTCCGTGTCTGTGCCAAGCCAAACATGAACACACAAACAACACATCCACCAGAGAACAGGCGATGAAGAGAGTGAAGGAGGCCTGATCAGCAAACTGCCACAGGTAGGAGGAAGTCTTGTCGTTGTCACACTGCAGGTCGTACAGACAGGACACCTGCAAGAATGTCACCATGTTCATTGATTTCATCATCACACATTGTATACCAGTCACAGTGTCTGCAGGCTCTGACCTGTGTGTGTGGATTGTTGATGGCCCAGGTTTTGAGCCAGCCATTTTCACAGGTGCAGCTTAGAGGGTCCACAACCTATAAACACAAAGACAAGAAAGTGTGTTTTTGTGAGGCAGTGATTATCAGTGTATTTGTGAATGTGGAAGTCAGTTGGCAGAGCATCCAACATCCAACAGTGTGGATGTGGTTATGGTGGACTTTTAGCAACTCAAGCACATTATTTGGAGGCGACAGATATGCAGGTAGTTCATCGAGATCTACCCCGAAGAGCATCAGCTTCATCAGAGCTTTTCAGAGGTGCAAACACTGCAGACAGCTTTCATGACCACTCCATCTATGAGCAGCTCTTTCAAGTTGGCTAGAGGAATAAAGGCGCCCGGATGTATATTTATCTTGATGCTGTGTCCAAGGGAAACAGCGGAGAGTCGCTGTGCACCTTGGAAGAGAGACAAACAGAAACGTTTATTTAGTGCTTCTCCCTCCCTCCAGAGTCCATTCGGGTCGTGGTTTAAAAACATGGTAGTCTTACATTTTAAACATGTAAAGTATGTTAAAGTATGTAAAGTATAAGAACTTACCCTTTCATGTTGCTTTAATGGCCTTTCCTTTTTTATTTTTACTACTGCCTGCTTTTGAGGAAGGATGTTTATATGCTCACTGTGGTCACGTTGCATTTTGAATAGTTATTCTGAAGATCTATATCTGTGACACAGTGTGGTTCTATTGCTTTTGTTTCATCTGACTTCATCCACATGAGGGAGCCACTTTAACATGTGACTGAAGCTGATGTACAGATAACAGCGTTTTGTTTTGTATTCATTTTTTTTAGAATATAAAAATGGTTCAGTTAGAACATTTAGCCAACACTGAATATAAATATGACTTTCACTTAAAAGGATCAGACAGTCATGGTGACTCTGCTGCTGGCTCTTCTGGTCCTGGCAGCTGACCTTTGCAGTCACGTTTTGAGTGTGATGGTGGTGAAGAGGCCAGAGGATGTGGGGGCGCCCATCCTCAGGGCAGACAGGTAGTCCGAAGTTTGGTCTGTTTGGAGCTCGGCCCCGTGGTTTTGACCTTTGCAGAGGGGACTACTTGATTCAGGAGCAGAGAACAGGTAAGAACGTTGATGGCGATTTGTCTGTAGGAGCTGTTTGACCTTTAGCACAAGACGATCACATGATGCTGCCACTTTGTTTCTATGTTTTCTTCCAATATGATAAAAATGTAATGGGAGTTTTTAGCCTCCCATTTTTTGTTCTGTGATGTAGAAAAAAAAATATATTTTCACGGTGTGTATAATACATTTTATTTTCATCAAGTAAAATTATGCACCCCAACATGACACCTTTCATATAAAAACATTAACCTTTAAAACATTTTACACTAATTACATTTATTGCAGTATCTGCAGATCCATTTGAAGGATTGTCTGCCAGCTTGATTGTTTTTTAATGGACTTAATTGTGTATATAATTATCCTGATAGAAATTAGGACCTCATTATAACAATCAATGTCCTTTAGTGCATTAGAAGAAGAAAAAAACATCTTTCACATTTTTATTCAATCTCTGTCTTATAAGGTGCAAAAACTGAGAATAAGGGTGACAGTTGATCCAGCCAGTGAAAATCTGAGGCATGCCAGTAACCATATTTGTGTAGATCTGTTTTATTACAGTCACAAATTTAGCTGTCAGTAGCTGTCAAAGGGCTCGGAGGACACTGGGCTTCCAGCCGCTGTATGGACGCGGCTCTCTTTGAGGCTTTGGCAGAGGAGGGAATGTCAGTAAACACCACTGATCGCCCGTCGGGGCAGAGGAGGACACTGGAGTCTGCCTCACACTTAGTGGTCCTGCTGGGCCACAAGGCCTCAGTCGGACTAGGCCTTAGGCTAAGACCACCAGGAGAGAGGACCTCTGTGTTTACCACCGGTGTCTGACTCATCTTGATCAGCATGTCCAACGACTGTTTGCGACTCTCCAGGGAGGCCTTCAGTACCCTCCTCTCGTTCTCATCTTCCTCTTCTTCCCTCCTTTCTTCCAGCTCCTCGTCCTCCTCCTCTGTTTCTGTGTTCTCTTTCATAAAGCCGCCATCTTCTCTCAGGCTCTGGTCACCAGCAGAGTCCGTTGAGTCCCTCTTAATGGAAAGATCGAGAGGCCCGTCACTCTGGCGAGCCGTCCGCTCCAGCGCCTGGTGGATGTGGGAGAGCTCGCTTCGGATTTTGTTCAGGTGTTCCCAGAGGTGTCGTTGAGCAGGAAGGTCTTCCTTTTCTAAGTGGGAGATTTTGCGTTCGGCCTCCTGGTACTCATGTAGCGCCTTGGAGAGATCACTGAGAAGGGCAGCTACAGACTCTGAAGGCCCTTCACAGATTGCCCTGGCTGCAGATGAGTCCTGGTTGTTGGGTCCCCCACAGGTTGAAAGTGAAGATGCGTCGCTGTTGGGACTGGAGAGAAGATCGCTGCACCACAGTTCACTGGGCCGAGCCTGAAGCTGAGCATCCTGTAAACTAAGAATGACAGGAAGTTAGTAATCCCATCACAATTATTACTATAGATCAAGAAAAAGTAAGAATAATATCTACCTGTTCTGGACCAGGAGTTTGTCTGCTGCCACATTTAGAGTTGATGCAGTTTGAATATTCTTCAGAAGGTCCAAGGTGAAGCCCATGGCTGGCTTCTTCTCTGGTGGTACTTCATGACTCCTGAGTGCAGCCCCTGTCCTCTTGAGACCCCAGCTTGCTTTGCTTTCCTTGGCTACAGCCTGCAGTTTATCCCCCAACCTGTAGCCCTGGTCCGGGGAGTCTCTCTGCGGCGACACCCAGCCGGCAGGCGAGACGGTCGTCCCTGGCCGCAGAGCAGGCACTTTCCACAGATTGACTTTAGGCTGGAAGCTGGACAGAGGTGTTTCCAGATTGCTTGTGGAGGTCTTGAGAGATTTGCTGGCATCACCCTGACTGGAGGCCTGTCCGAATGTGTGCTCACACAGGAAGGGGTAGTAGAGACGAGGAGGGATGAGAGCTCTGTCTGTGTGTGAGCTGGAGGCTGGGTGCATCAGCTGAGCTGCCGATGCCAGGAAGGGAAACTGGGCGAGCTGTGCATGGGTCTGTCCGGTGACGCTGGAGGTTGCAGTGGGAATAGCTGAGTTCATGTAGGAAAAGAGGCTGGGGCTGATGGGATAGCCTACCCCGAGAACTGACAGATTGAGTCCAGTGGGATCTTGGTAATCCACCAGGTTTGCTGGAGGAGGGTAACAGGGGATTGAGCTGCTCACTCGGGACTGAGCGCTTTCTGTTTTGGCCTTACTGTGACCGGATGCCAGAAGCCTCCACTGCTCTGACAGGAGCCCTGGAGTAGTCAGACATGTCTTTGATAGCTTATAGTGTCTCAGCTGGGCCTCCACCTCTACAGAGCGCGCTCGTAAAAGCTGGTCTTCGAGGGAGAGCATGTCGGCCATCAGGAGCTCTGACTCTGGCTGTTCGGATTTCTTTGAGGCGCACTCTGCAGGTTCTCTGCTGTTGTTAGCGGAGCTTTCTTTGGTGATCTCGCCTCCTTCTCCTCGTCCTGCCTCCTCTTCATCTTCTGCTCCCTGGTTTTCCCTGCACTCCCCTTCCTCCACCACAGACCTCCTAGGCCCCTGCCTCTCTTCAGTGCATATTTCTATCTCATCTTTCCCCGAAGCGTGGCGGCTGTGCGCCTGCTGAAAGGATCGTAGCTGGTCTGGGTGCAGGATGTTGCCCTTTTTGTACGGCCAGTCTGACTCTATGAGCAGAGACAAGGAGTTTTTACATAGGCTGTACTTCATGTGGTTGTACAGGTGGGACTTCTCCATGCAGGTGAAGGGACACTGGAAGCATTTGTAGTTGTAGGGTTTTCCCCATGGCCGAGGAATGTAGTGAGGTTTTTTAGGCTTACGCTCTTTGTGTTTGCTGGCAGATGTCACTTTGCAAGCATCATCCTTAGACATGATTGGTAGTTGTAAAGACAGTGTGTGATTCAGATTTGGATTATTCAAGACAGATTTTTATTGTCGTCTGGAGGAGTACATTTCATAGGGTTTTTCTCAGACTTGTAGACAGATTCGGGAAAAATTGCAAACCTACGACACAAAAGAAACACAAAGCTGAACTTCAACAGAACAAAGTAAAACATATCATTGTTCTTTGTGAGTCTATGAGTGATAAAGTTGTGCGTGCATTGAAGGCCACTATAGAACGCTCTGCACATATGTATATTATGAGAGCACAGTTGTTGTCTGCCTATGCTGAAGATTGCCACTAACCTAACTGCAGGGAGGCCCGATCTGCTCTGTTCTCACTGTACCTGCCACCACTTATTAGTTCAAGTGCAGCACCAGGCGCTAGCAGGGCCCAGGGGTGAGGGGGCAGACAGGGCCTTCACAGGGGACTCTGCACCTGTGCAAAGGTCTTGCAGGCCTGCTTGAGTTTAAGGCCCCAGACCCTCGAAGGCCGGCTACAGGCAGAGTGCAGCATGCTTAGGATTGCATTGCAGAGAAGTTGGGGGGTTTGATTCCTAATGAGAGCCTGGCGTCATGCCTATAGGGCGTCATTAGTGCAAGGACTGGGATCTGGGTCAGGACATGGTGCATAAGTTCAACTGCTCTCCTGTTCTGTCTCATCTGCATTTAGAGACAGGTCATAGGTTATTTTGTTAGGAATAAGAACACAGATTATATCATTTGTTTTAAGTGCTGAATAAGGAACTTCACATCTTTCTTTGACTGGTGTTACAAAAATATTTAAACTTTCAGCATCATTTATGTGAGGTTTCATTAGTTATTGCAACTTTTATTTTGAAATTAAAATTAGTTTTGCTTCCTACCAGGTTTCATCCCTATAATTTAATGTTATATGGGTAGGGTTTTTGCCTTGAAATTTCTTTCTCATTTGCTTCTCTTCTGTAGTTGCATTGCATTAGTTTAATTAATATATCTGTATTCTAATCCCTTAAAATAAATTTAAAAAAAAATTTCATACCGAAACTTTGTGATCTTTTTGTACTGTGAGACAAGCCGGTGGGTGAAGCCTACAGTTAAAAAAGATGTAAGAAGCTCCTCGATTTAAAACACTTTGAGGCTTTTATTTTGCCTCTTTCCTCAGGTCATTCAAAGATGAAAGCCTGTGAGAAGTTCAGGGTCCAAGCTGAAGTAAGAATGAACTTTTTTTCAGCCTGAATATGATAATGTTTTGAGGGAAAACTCAGGTGATGGAGCGACAACCTCATCTGTAAACCTACAGCATGAGGGCTGACACTGAAAGACTCAGTCTAACAGAGGATGGCAGGCAAACGGCTCTCCCAACCGGACCCTCAGAACTGGTCCGTTAGTGGCTGACAATTTGATTGGCTGACTTGTCAGCCCCGGGGCTCTGACCTGAGCTTCCAGCTCATAATGGAGTCTAACAGCTGCTGCTACGAGACAATCAATAAAAATCATTTTTACAGTAGATTTTTTTCCCTCTTCTGGCCACTGCTATCCACTACCCTCTTTACTGACTGCACTCTATGCCCCCCCGCTGCCCTATATCTAAACCCTGCGGTCTTGTTTTAAGCTTTTAGGGATGATGATCAAACAAGCCATGACCACTTGAACATCTATTGTTGCAATTAAGGAGGTTCACCGCACTAAAAGCTTTGACAAGTTACATGCTGCAGCAACCACACTGCGGACGGCCTACAGGACAGCGAGTGAGTGAAAACATGCAGACTAAAATCATTTCAGACTTTTAATTTAGAAATGTCACTTTACCTAAGATGATAGTCAGGATTTGATTTGTTTGTCTTCCTCAGTGGAAATATCTGAAAAGAAAAGAGAAAATTAATCATAACACTATTTTATTATTATATACAAATATACAATAAATTGGATATTGCTGTCACAAAATGTGTGCACATTGAAATTTGAAGATACATTAATACAATTTAAATTAAATGTTTGATGCATCAGAGAAACATTTTATAATGCTTTGAAAATTTGTACAAATTGTAAAAGTTTTGAATAGAAAAAAAAAAGATGAATATTTCTAAATGAATGGACCAAAACTAAAATACTGGATACAAATAAAATGAAAATTAAAGCTCATTAATTATTATTACTTAAAAGAAATGCAAGGTTTAAAATAAAACAGGAATACATAGGTTACATACAGAAGCACCATCTAACAGGCCTTTTTTTAACCTATTTTAATATCTTTAATCATCCCAAATGATTCTTCTTACATGCCATGAGTTCCTTAAAAAGTAGAGAAGGAAATGTATTCATCCGTACCTAGAGAGCGTCCCGGTGTGGCTGTCTGTCACTCCTCTGCAACGGCAGGGCAGCGCGTCCCGCTCAAATGGGAGCGCAGGAGCGAGTGTGGAGATATATATTGACTGGGAGCATTGCCCTGAGGCACTACAATACAGCAGCTCCCCCCTCCAACCCCTCTCTCTCTCTCTCTCCTCCCCCCATCCTCCACTCCTCTCTCTGGATTGTCAAATGTGGTCTCTACCTTACAGCCAGGATGCAATATAACAACTTACACAATATTGGCAAAATGTTAGGTGCCTGCTTCTGGTTATAACATAGAATGATGTTTGTCTGGGTTGACAAACCTCCATTATGCCATCATTTTGAAGATCTGAACTTCAAAATAAGACCCAGCTATGTTTTACTAATTATTCTTAAAAAGAGAAACAGATTTTTATGTAAATTATTTACAGCACAAATAAGGACAAAAGCACAAAAGAGTTTCAAAAATGAATTTTGGGATTGAAAACTTTTTAATTGATCTTTTTTATCTCTATTATATAGCCTGATTGTTGCCCTCCCTTTTCCATGAAGGGTAACTGGAAAAGTCAAACACTCCTCTGCTGTCACATGAAATATGCAGCTGAATAGACTGGCTCCTTTTTAAATCTTTATAAATAAAGAAGAAAGTCAGTATTTCAGGCTGCATCACCTCCATCACCAGTCACTTGGGTGTGGAGGACTATAACACCATTTCCCTGTAAGCACAGAAATTGCTGCATTTGCTGCATTGTCTCCTCTCACTGGCTTCAATAATATTCCTCCTTGCTTTTGTAACAAAAACACCATCCTTTTAATCTAACCCCAACCTCTCAATCTCTTCTTCACTGTCTCCTTTTTTCCTTCTCCCTCCATCCCATGTACTCTTAGCCTGTGGCGGGCTTTGGGTCTACTCCACGTTCTTCATTTCTCTCTTCTGGCTGGGTTGGAAGCGCATGTGTGAACCCCTTTGAGAAATGTCAGTGTCCGTGTGCTGGGAAAGTCGGGGGCCCTTCACGAGCCATCGGGCCCGCTGTCACACAAAGGCGACCAAATGGAGACTGACAGGCCACTCCATAGAGCCTAACCATCTGTACCAAATGTGACAGCAGGGGAAAGAGGATGTCTGGTAAATCAGGAGGAACGACAGGAGTGGACTATGACACAAGGAAGAAGTAGAGAAGCGGAGAAAGATCCTCCACTTTTTCAAGCAGCAGGCACATGGGAGATGATGTCAGTTTTTTTTTCAGAGTAAGACACTAGAACTACAGAGACACTTGGGAGAGAGTCTCAGTTTCTCCTGTTAAGTGTAAGTGTGTTAAATGACGAGTTACTCCATCCTCTTTGCAAATTCTGTGGAGGTTGTTTTTATGATTTTTCTTAATGGAAATTCTTCTTGAATTGACTCCAGCAGAAATGTGAAGAGACTTGCAGTGTGAACAGAAAACTCTCCTGGCGAGTTGTGGGTCCTTATGGAGCAGCATCTGGGGAGGTTGACAGAAGCACTCTATTACCACTCAGAGAAAGGAACCTGGGGGCTGCAACAACACCGCTACCAGCCACATCCAGCTGTGCAGATGCCTCCAAACACACACACACACACACACACACACACACACACACACACACACACACACACACACACACACACACACACACACACACACACATTCATACACAAGTAAAGCCATGCAAATGAAGAGAAATCTTCGTGCATTCGTCAAGATGGACTGCATTCGGAGGAAATAATACAGACAGAAAGATGAACAACTGAAGAGCGAACACTAAGCTGAGTCCTCAGCTTCTTCCACTGCCTGAGTTTTAGGCCTAAGGTGGAATAGCTAACAGCTTCTCTCTTAGCCTGTGCTGCTGGGCACATTAACTAAACTCATATCGCTCTCAGCCACAATCAATTATTCACCACCTCCCTCTCCTCTTTTCCGTGCTTTTCAAAGGAGAAAAACTCCAACAGCTTCACCAACACACAGCGACAAAACAACCTCATGCCTTTGGTGACTTCCTTTGCAGCCCAGAATATTTTCACTTCAAATCTTCATTATTATAATCTTAATACTATTCTTTAACATGCTAATAACACTCTTACATCATTATTGCAATAGGAACTTTTACATATAATGCACATAACTGAGCTCAATTTCACAAGCAACTGAAGCTGTAATTTGGGTAAGTTATAATAATCCACACTGAACATGCAGAGCACATCTCATTTTTAACCTTTTCTTTCTTTAGCTGTCTGTTCATTGTTATTCATTAACCCATCAGAAGTTTACTCAAGATCCAAAAGGGTTGACAAGATGACACAAAGTGTCCTTTCTGGAGGTGAACTGCCCCCGTTGTATGTCAGTGCTGGAAGCACACAATGAGACATTTTCAGCTTCACACTTAAGTGAACACACATACAATCATCCAGACGAGGGACTGACGGACACTGGACACTTTCCAAGGTAAAATCGCAGCCTTCAATGTGAGCTGGGTTAATATTGAAAAGTGCAGATGTCAAGGTTCACTTGTGATGACTCTTTGGATTTTTCTCTGCAGATATTAATGCCCTTCTCTGAGCTTTAACGTCAGATGGATGCAGCTTCGCGGCAGAATCAGTAGGTGAGAGGCTTCTTTCTATCAGGACCGTTCATCTGGAAAGAGGTGCAGCTGATGCCTCATATTCATTGTTTATCATTCATGTATCTGTGAGTGTGATGAGAGGTGGAGTTCACACCAATGCCTGTGCTGTGGGGTTACCGACAGGAAGCAGCTGGTACCTCGGCCACTCATCGTCTCTATCATCCCCTTTTTTGACCAGCTGCCCCCCCCCCCCCAAAACACACCCGTAGGAGGCTGGGTCCCTCTCACCAAGGCACCTGTGGGTGTCACCTGATGGGGGAAAAGCAAGTGGAAATGAAAGGAAGCAGCCGATTCTGTCAGAGCACATCAGGATTGCTGTCTATCACGGTGCTGACCTTCAGGGTGTGTGTGCGCGTCTGCATGTGTAGGTCTCAACAACAAGTCCACATTGTATCTGAGTGTGTGTGTGTGTGTGTGTGTGTGCAAGTATGTGCATATTAAGTCACTGACCCACAGGGAGTGCATGTGAGTGTGTGCATATGCTTGTTCATCAATGCAGGGTGTGTGTGACCATGTGTGTATATTAACGCCTTGATCTCATCGAGTGTCTGCGTTCGTAAACACAGAAACCTTGAGGGTGTGTGTATGAGTGTGTGTCTATCAGTGCAGTGATCTGTATAAGATAGCTGCAGTAGCTGGTAGGTCATTGACAACTCTGGCAAAACCAAAGCTCCCGACCTGACTGAGCGTCCTCATACTGAGTTCTGACAAATTCCCACAGCGTGGAGGATCCATTACCTGACAAACATGTCAAAAAATCGGAACATTAAATGTCCATATGTGTTGGGAGTACAGTACCAGCATGTCTTCTTGCCAGGACCAGTGCGTTTAGTCCCTCAGCAACAGGGCTTAGAGCAGCCCCACACTCTGGGGACCTGGGACAAGAGGATGGTGTCAGCCCATTTCCCAGCTGCAGCCAGGCTCCCCACCCGTCCTTTATATGTTCGCCCCAAAGCCAGTGGCCCCAACTTTGCTATCTCTGGGTTTGACTGAGGATGGGTGTAGGGATGTGTGCAGCAGCAGGGATAGAGAGAGAGAGAGAGGGTGAGAGGCTGCACAGAGCTGCTGACTCCTGGAGGACGGCTGTTCGGCTCTGGCTGCCCAAGCGGGAGGAATTGAGGGAGACAGGGACCAAAGCCCGTCAGCTCCATCCCTTAGGGTGCCTCGGCCTCCCAACTACAAGTCTGTGTTTTAGCAAACCATATGTTCACCCTCTCCTCCAACCCCCCACCCACCCAGTTAGCAAATAAACAAGTCAGGAAGCCATAGCTAGAGGGAAGTCTTGTTTCCCTTTCAGTGGCTGTTCCTTTTCTCACTGCTGTTGACCGACTCTCTCCTCACACATCCTCATAGTTTGGAGAACTGTGATATCTAAGTGTCCTTGATAATGATTTTTGCATGTCTGAATGATATGAAAATTTAAAATGTATTTTTATTAATTGACAGCAGAAACATGACTACGCTTATTGTTAAAGAGAGATACAGTAAATGGGCATACATACTGTAGTATAGGCTGGGGATGCTATGAGCCCAGTGGATACCAAACGTTTCCGTAATCTTGAAACAATATTCATATGTGTGCTGATTTTTTGTGAGTGAGCCCACAGTGTGCTGCCAATAGAAAAACCCTCACTAGGGCATCAAAAGCAGGACACTTCAGGTCTGCAGCATGCAAGAGTCTAAGTAAGGTAACTGCAAGGCCCATTTCACTGCTGCTTACATCTTTAATTTCAAATGAATCCAGTTGTCTGGCTCTGTTTTCCAGGGGATGAATGAAAGACGGTTCCAAACAGATGGACAGCTTGCGTACGAGTTCCGCAAAGCCAGTCGGTCCTCCCTTTGGGCAGAGAAATTGTCCAGAGATGGACAGCTGTGCCCAGGGCAGGGCATATAGGAAGTGAAATCACACACAGTATTTATGGCTCCCTCAGGGTCTGGGGACTCACTGACCTGACCATCCAGCAGCAGACAGGCAGACAGTTGGCAGTCCAAAGTTTTTCACAAGGTCAGCCACCATGTAGGATACAAGATGACTTCATTCTGTTCTGTTTTGACAGAACTGCACTTCCCATTTTCTATGTTGGATAGCAGTGAGTAAATCCTGTTAATGCATGATGCACTATTTGTTGTTTCTGGGAATTTTCTATATTAAACATTGAAGTCAGATGGGTAAAACTGTTACAAGTTTAAAATATAAAATAAGAAAAAAAAACAAATAGTCAGATTATTATGTTTGGTAATCAAATACATTTAAAAAAAAAAAAAACTTCCAAACCTAGCTTGGTTTTCATTCAAAGTGCTTTAAAGGGCGACAAAACAAGCAGCCAGAGCAGACAGAAAATAACTCCTAGATGACCAAGATGACAAGAATATGCACACACACAGTGTACATGTGTTAATCCACCACAATTTAAGTGTGTTTTCCCATTGAAACAAGCCTCAGCAATCTTTGGGAATTTTTGAGATCGTGATCACATCTTTATAGATTTAGTTGTCATTGATTTTGTCAGGAGGCTGGGCAACACCCGTAACACTCATACACACACCAGTTTATAGACACACACAGACACACGCATAGGGACATGACAGCCTGCCTCACTGACTGGTCCATTGAGTCATCAGTGACCTTCCGTGGGATTGGAGTTGCCAGGCCAATTGACCAAATCACTGATCTTTAAAAGCAGCTCTGCGGGGAGGAGGGGGGTTGAGTAGTACTAAACTCACACACACACACACACACACACACACACATTACAAACACACTCCATCCACCTCACTCTCTAATCAAGAAGCAGGCAGGCAGGACTCTGGGTCGCCACAGCGACACTAACAAGAGGCGACAGCTCCTCAGTGCTCGGGGCAACGACCAGCTCGACTGTCGAGACCGCGGAGAGAGTCCGCCAGGCACGCACTGAGGCAAGGTTTGCTGTTTTGGAAGGAGGAGGAGGAGGAGGAGGGAGATGGTGGAAGAGGAGGGAGGACAGGGAGCGAGCTGGTGGTGTGGATGCATGGAGAGTTAATGAGGAAGCATGAATCTGAGAAATGATACACACTGCCCTCTATTATTGATCCAGTCACTCACTCATTGTCTTGAGCTGATTATTTACATCCCTATTCTGAAAAGACAAAAAGCACCAAACAACAAATACACAAACACCAACACACAATCTGAAGTGACGCGCACCCTTAACCAAGCCATGCAGCCCTGGGGCCTCCTTGCAGAGAGCAGTTGCCCCCCTCCCCGCTTCCCCAGCTCTGCCCCCCCCCCCCAACCCCCATCTCCTTTGGAACACAGTTTAACTTCTGTCATTTAGATGAAGCAAGTGAGTCAGTCTAGCAGTGGCGAGAGGATGTGACAGGCCGGTAATGGACAGGACAAAGAGGGGATTTATGAAGTATTAGTAAACCTTAATAATTCAGTAAACGAAAGACCCCGGGAGTCCCCCAACAGACCCCCTATCTCTGGCTCTCATCCCAGCTCTGACATCCCCTGGATCTCTCTCACAATATCTGGTAAAATATACAATTGAGGATAGTGATCCACATTGACCGACAAAATCAACAAATGTATTTTTTTTGTGTAAATTGAATAAAATATGTGAATGAGAATTTGTAGTCATTGAGAAATTTTGTGTTTGTTTATCTTTCATGAGGGCATATGTGGAATATGTGTGTGGAATTAGTGTGGCTAAATAAAGTGTAGAAAATAAAAGGTTTCCATCATCATGCTGAAAGTAACACAAAAGTGCAGCTTTACCTGTGTCAGCAGAGGTGGCAAAAAATAAGTTTTTATACCTGTAATTTGTAAGAAATGAAGGTTGTGTCTTCATTGTTTTGGCCTCCTCCCTCACCTGCCTGTGAAGTAAACAAAAGAAGAACAATAGATCCCAAATTTAGGGTGCTTCAACTTAGAAGACCCCAATTAAGTCTGATCAGAGTTTAGGAGGTCACAGTTGGTCAGACAGGTGGCCTAAAGGGCAAACAGACACACACACACACACACACACACACACACACACACACACACACACACACACACACACACAGATAATCCTACACAAACATCTCTGTCGCAGCTGCTCTGCTGTGGATCCAGAACAGTGTGGAGCTAATTCCCTCCCTCAGCAGCCATCTCTGTGACGACTGCAGCCATGGCTGTGAGTGGCAGGCGCAATCATTAGATCCCTGGATACCCCCACTGGCTGCTCTTTTTACCCTCTTTTGTGTGTGTGTGTGTGTGTGCTTAGTGGTGGTGGTGGGGTTTACAGAGGAGTAGTGACGGGTGTCAGTACAGAGGCCTGGTCCAGTCTGCTGTGGCCTGGTGTGACAGCGCTCCTGCCTGACCCCCCCCACCCGGGGGGGGGGGGGGGGGGGGGGGGGGGGGGGGGGGGGGGGGGGGGGGGGGGGGGGGGGGGGGGGGGGGGGGGGGGGGGGGGGGGGGGGGGGGGGGGGGGGGGGGGG
>JAVQJX010125267.1:0-12305 GCA_036025115.1 Ambassis agassizii
TTCATTCATTATATTCAAGTATGGTCTGGAGCCATTCTGTAGTTCAACAATAAGAAATGTCTGTAAACCTGCCCCTCCACAAAAGTAGTATAAATACAAGGACCAAAAATAATCACTGGAAACAGGGATGTTAGTGCTTTAGGATATGAATCAGTCAGTTTCCTGGAGCAGGCAGCAGCACCAACGGAGGGAGTTCATTTATACATCTTTCTCTACCTCTACTGTAAGGTGGCTGTCATTGTTTTAAGTAAGGATGTGAATAATTGTGTCTATGTATCATTGCGTGTCTACCACTGTGTGTACGCCTAAGAATGCAACTGTTTGCTCAGTCTGCTCATGTTTAACCTGTCTGGCTCCTTATCCAAGAAAATGAATAATCTCCTGTCCTGTTTCCAGTCAGGGTGGGTTGTGTGAACTTCTTTTTTGGCACAGACTTATCTGTCAAACTTCCTTCCCCCTTCTCCTTTTTCCATCCTTCCTTCCTTCCCTCCTTGCCACACCCTAAGCTTTGTGGTTAATATATTTGCTGGACATATGACACAATCTGTCACAGAGAAAATCTAAATATTTGTCATATTAAGGTTCTTGGAAATATGTTTGGCTCCTTTGTCTTCCTTCCAGTTAGTAGTAGCCCTCCTGAATTACTTTCTTTTATCAGGAATCTATTCTTTAAGCAAGGGTACATTAATATGAGGTAAACCCCAGAGTTCCTCAAAATCAAAAGAAGTGATATCTCAGAGGGAGTGTTGATAATTGACATGTTGGAGCTGCGTCCATTCAGAAACCACATTCCAGGGCTGTCTCCTGGGGTTGTGCACAAGCCAACGCTGCTGCTGAGATATCAGGAGCTTAATATTGTAATTCCACACTCTCACACTCTGCTTGCAATTGTGGAGGCTTTTGGCACATCTGAAAATGAAAACATTCCAGAGAAGGATAGCGATGGGTAAAAATATCTCCATTCATTCAAAACTGAAGCCCATTCACAGACTCAGTGGGGGAGGGCTAAAGGAGGAATGGGGAATAGATTGCTGAATAGTAGAAGTCTATACAGCTGTCTGTACTCAGATCAGTCTTTTTATTTCTGTTTTTCTATTAAACGGGCCAGAAGGTCAAGCGTTGGCGGTAGTATAAAGAAACTCCCCTCAATACAGCAAATCATTCATATTAAGGTAAAGAATAAACCTTATACTTTTTCCACAAGCGGCTTCTTACTTTAGTTTGCTTCCACAAACTCTTTTTATTTAGTTGAATTTATTGCAATTTGCTAGCAGAAAAGCAGTGATTTCTTTGCCTGTGTAATAAATTATGCCAGTTTTAGTTAGGGACATCCTACCCGCTAAGATACGTGTCATCTGGTTACTCACCAGATTTTGTGACCATACATGGTAAGAGTCCAAAACTGGAAGTTTTTCCAGAGAATATTATTTTTAGATCTGAGGAAAGTTGATGTGCTGTTCGTTCCTTATCTACATTACCACTGGGTTTATTAGTCATGCTTTGTTGAGTTCACTTCTTGGTCAGGTACGTTTGGCTGGTGGTGTACAGTAACATTGAGTGGATCTCAGTCCTCTAACCAATGTCCTCAGATTTATTTGCTGCTACTCTTGGACATTTTGTAAACACAGACATAAAAGCGAGGTCAGCTTATCTAGACAAGAGGCAATTCCCACCCTGCTGTCATGTGTCTCTACCAAAGCACACTATAAACACAATTACAACATACATTCTAGCATACACAAACATGTATGCACATACTCCCTCCTGCCAGTGCACACAAATACACAGTCCCTGTCGAAAACTGTCTTTCCCGTCCATTCTCCCTCCCCTCTTTTTCCTTCTTCAGCTCAGGGGTTTGCATAACAGGTAGTCACAGACATTTCCTCGTCCTGAGCAGGGATATCCTGGCGCCCGACAGTCGCTCTCTGGCTCGCTGCAGCTCAGGCCCATGGATTCTGGACTAGAACTAAAATTAGACCCAGTGCAGACCCCTTTCTTGCTACTCTGATACCAAGCAGCTGAGTGGTCACAGCACAACACAGCACACTTCCTCAACGGGGGCACTGGGACAGGCCATGCCAGCCAAGTCTGCATAGTGGGATTGATGGGTGCTAGTTGAGGAGGAGGAGTTGTGCTTCAGTGCCTACACTACTGTTAATTAATCCCGAGGAGGTCCCTCTTTTGTGTTGTCCTAACCTCTTCTGTCTTCTCTTCTCTTGGTCTGTTGTTTTGTCTTGGTTGCTCTGTGCTAACATCAGAAACACTGGTTTCTTTTAGTTTTTCTTTTTTCTACTGCGCAGTGTGGATTATTTGACACATTTTTCTATCTTATTATCACAACAAAACATCACAATTTCATGATTGTTAATACCTAAATGTAAAGAGTCTGCTTCATTTTGTAGATGTAATTCTCATAGTATCCGCCTGGGATGATAGTGTCATTTTTATGGCATTCTGCCAATGACCATGTGCACTTTACTCTGCAACATCTGAACTTATATCTTTCACTGGCGGAATAGTACAGACCTACATATGCAAGACATTTTATACAAACAAGCTGAAGGAATTCTGGTACTCACTGGCTAGTTGGAAGAGTGCAGCAATGGCCTCCTCCCACCACTGGGATTCCTGCGTGATGAAGGGCAGCTCCATCAGGCCTAGAAGGAAGATCAGCTGCCCGGCAGTCAGAGCCACAGTTGCCATCAGGTTGCATGCTCGCATCATGTTAAACTGCACTTGAGGGACCACATGAGAAGTTGTGTGAGATTTCTTGTGTTGTGAACACGTTAATTCTATACACAAGACAGGATAGGTGAAATGGTGCTGATCTTTAAAGAATGACTGAATCCTTTGACGTCATGAATGGTGATGCGCCTCTTCGTCTAACTTTAGTAAGCATTGCTGCCCATTGTGTTCACAATGCTGGCAAGTGGAAGTTCAGTATTTCCTAGACTTGTTCTTGAATGGTTATTTCTCAATGGTGCTTACTTCAGAAAAACACATAAATCCATCATGGCACTGACTTTGTCTGAATATTTTTATAGATATTCAAATCCATTTGGCAGTCAACACAACAAAGTGTTTTTTTCAAATGTAGTGCATGTTGTGGATTCTTGGCTGGCTGACAAGAGGCAATGTTTACATCAGTGTGTCAGACACATTTAAAGCAAGGAACTTTTAAGATGTAATGTATGCACATGTCAATTTGACCTGGGACGCCCCTGTACAATACATTTGGGGAAAAAAGCATGCATGTGACAGGAATAGTGATGCTCATAGTGTCTGTCAGGACCCATTCAATCAGTCAACAAGTTTAATAGGTCCACTTGAATTTCAGATCACTTTCTGCACAAATAAGTAAAAGCTTACGTTTGACAGTGCTGCGGGATTCTTGGTAGCCTGCATACTCTGAGCCCCATCCAATGCCTTCACATTGCCTCTGTGACCCTTGCACCTTTTTCCCAGCCTGGAGGTCATCACGGCCCTTTTCCCCACCAGTGGGGCACATTTTCCATAGTCCTACACTCCTCTTACGTCCGTCCTCCAGAGCCTGCAGGACCCAGCTGGGTGTGAAGGCTGCAACATTGTTAAGGACTAGGGACAGCAGGGCCACTGCCACCGCTGCCGCCACCAGCCGCTGCACGGCCATGTGACGCCTGACGCCCGCCACTTCTCCCCCTCCGTCCTGTCCCTCCTCTGGCACCGGTTCCTCTTCAGCGTGCTGCCCGCTCCCTTGCCTCTCTTCTGGGCCAGTTGCACTTGCAGTGCTGTGGGTCCCCTGACTCCCCTCCACCTCTTCCACCACTCTCTTCTTCCAGCTGCTAACTAGTGTCCTTCCAGCTGCACAGAGGTGGAATTGGAAATATTGTTGTTTTAAAGCTTAGCTAAAGAACATCTCCATTCATCCTCATTCAGGAGTTTGTTATCTTTGCAGCAGATCCTCAGCCCTCCTCCTCAGACAGCACTGCGGCTACGTGAGGATTAATCCAACTGGCACCTAGGTCCATTCCACTGGCTCCGGCTGGCTGCAGCTTGACTTTTGGATTTCAGCCTTTGTGAGATTTTCCCTGTTTTTGTCTTTGTACTTTATCTTCTCCTTTTCCTCTCTTCTGGGCTTTGCTTCTTGCACACGTTGGAATGCTGTGTGTGCAGCTGGTTTTTCTAGTTTTTCTTCAGTTTTTTTCAGCAACGCCTCAATGCTTTTGGAGGAATAAAACAGAAAAAATCCTTCAGACCACGTTGCTAGGAGCTCACTCAGAAGTGACTATGCTTACTTTACTCAAGACTGTTTCTCGACATGCAGAGCCCCTGCTGCCTGTCTGGAACAAAAAGTCTGCTAGCCCACCTCCCACTCACTCTTTCTGTCGTTCCCCCTCTCTCTCTCTCTCTCTCTCTCTCTCACACACACACACACAGTTTCTCTGCAGATCATCCAGGTCAGAGTTGAAACGTGGGGGAGTTGCTGTTCATCATAGTCCGAGACATCGGTCCTCAACTGTAGGAAGCTTTAAACAGATGGCTCACTCCTTCATGATCACTTTAAATATGTGTGTGTGTGTGTCAATGTGTTTGTGAGAGAGAATGCCAAAAAGACCCCTTCTTAGACGTCACTGCTTGGTGTATTCTTTTGTCTGGAGACCAGGGGGCGTTTACTATAGTCCTCTCTCTCCTCTGCAACATATTGGTCGCCACAGTCAGCCAGCAACAGGATGTGTTTCCTGAGAGGAAAAGAGGATGGGAAGAGGGGCCAAATGTAGACCTGTTTCTTCTCGTCTTTCCTTTTCTGGCTCTCTAGATGTTGCCGCCATCTCAACTTTTGTCAGCATTTTTTTTAGTTTTGGGAGTTAGTATTCTGTGACCATATAGAGCAGGATTTTGGCCCACTCTTACTACTTTCTTTTAGTTCACTTGGCTTCCTTCTTATAGCTGGGCCCCCAAAGATTTGGGGTATTTCCTGTTGCCCAACTTTAATAAACAGCCCACATCTGTATCAGCTAAAGCATGGAGGTGGGAGTGGATGCAAATAGAGACCAGATGGCTGTGGAATCTTAAATTTGGAAATGAAGCTAAAGCAGCAGAGGGGGGTGATTGACGTCAGCAAAAGAAGGAAAAAATAGAAAGCATGCCTCTCTTGCTTTGAGTGTAAAAGTTATGCACTTTAATCTAAGGCTTGTGACTTGTGTGTTCTTTGTTATACATAGAATTAATGTTAAAGTTATAATAGATCACTAGAGGAAGGTTTAAACGCTGTTTCTAAATTCCCCAAATTTACTCTTAACATTGTATTTCTCCAAACAGGAAATCTCTTATCGGATGTACATATGTGTACAACAGTTGTTCTGCAGTTGAATAATAAAATAGCAGTGCAGTGAGCCACACGTTACCCTTTCAATTTCTCTCTTTTCTTCCTGTAGTAAAGCAGTATGGGAAAACATGGCACGGATGTGTGTGAAAACCCGCCGGATGGATGTGGCACGCGTGTGCCTTGGGAATATGGGAAATGCCAGGGCAGCAAAAGCACTGAAGGAGGCGGAGGCTGAACCTGAGCCAGAAGCCCAAGTGGCGATGCTTGCCATTCAGCTCAGCATGCTGGTAAGAGGTTTTTGAGTGTAAATGGCCATTGCCATAAATTAAGATAACAAAGTAACCTAAACACTTCCGTTTATAAAATCAGTATTTTTTTCAGAAATAATCCACAGTCCAAACATACAGTAATGCCACATCCTTTGGCTGCAAATATCACATCCTCTTTTTAGGTCTTTTCACCACTCACAGACCGCGGGACTTCCCGGACTAAAAGCATTTATCTTTCCATCATCTTTTCCTGTCTTCAAACAGGAAGATGCAGAGAAGTTGTACAAGAGTTGTCAACGCTATGACCTGCTGAACACTTTCTACCAGGCATCTGGCCAGTGGCAGAAAGCTTTGGAGATAGCCGAAAGTCACGATCGCATCCATCTGCGCACCACCTACTACAACTATGCCAAATACCAGGAGTCTATGGGGGACAAGATACTGGCCCTGGCTTAGTATGTGGTTTTAAAGCTGTGATACAAAAGTTTGGTGTTTGTGACAAGAAAACAAAGTCTGCTCTCTTTTTGCAGTTATGAGAAATCAGACACACACAGAGTGGAAGTACCCAGAATGCTCCAGGATGACACGTCATCTCTAGAGATTTATGTTAACAAAATGAAAGACAAGTAAGTATTAACTGAGAAATTATTGCATCATGTAATGCAATACTATACACTCTGGTATCAATGCAGGAGTATCTATAAGTGGTGGGCCCAGTACCTGGAGAGCCAGTCAGACATGGATTCAGCACTGCATTTCTATGAGTGTGCTCAAGATTACCTGTCCCTGGTCCGAGTCCACTGCTACATGGGGAACATTCAAAAGGTGAGTTAGAGGATGAATAAATTCATTTGAAATTTAAGCAAGTTTAAAATATTTTATCAGGCCCATATAGCTATACATTTCAATTTCTATTGTTAAATATGGATAATGCATTTATGTATTTACAAGGCATCTGAGATTGCCAACAATACAGGTGACCGAGCAGCATCCTACCACCTGGCCAGGCATTATGAGGGCCATGATGACATCAAACAAGCAGTTCACTTCTACACACGAGCCCAAGCTTACAACAATGCCATACGACTCTGTAAGGTAAAGGGCTCCACTTTGTTCCTTTTTTTGTTTACCGTGAATTCTCTATGAGTAAAAAGTCATCATGTGGTTTATTTACTCATAGGAGAATGGCCTGGATGACCAGCTGATGAACCTGGCTCTGCTCAGTAACCCAGAGGATATGATGGAAGCTGCCTGTTATTATGAAGAGAAGGGCGTCCAAATGGACCGAGCGGTTGCTCTCTACCAAAAGGTCTGTTTGTGCAGTTTTCTCATTGTGCTCGCTCCCTGTGATGAATCTCAGAAATCCAGGTCATGTTGCAGTAAAAACAAGATAACAACAAGAGTTTTACATCACACTCAGGGCAGTAGTGTATTTGCATTTACTGAGCAAAGTTAATGGGAGAAAGGGAGCCTTGTGTGTGAATTATTAATTTCTTTGTTGTAGGCCGGCTATGTTTCCAAAGCTCTAGAACTGGCTTTTGCCACCCAGCAGTTCTCTGCACTCCAGGTGATTGCAGAGGACCTGAGTGAGAACTCTGACCCAGCCCTCCTAGCTCGCTGTTCTGAATTCTTCATCACACATTCCCAATATGAGAAGGCCGTGGAGTTACTGGTAGCAGCCAAGAAGGTGTGTGCCTGTGTGATACATTATCAACTATACACCCATAGACCTGTTCATATCTGCTCACTGTGTGTGCGTGTCCTCACAGTACCACCAAGCTCTGGAGCTGTGTGTGAACCAGAACCTGACTATCACAGAGGAACTGGCTGACAGAATGACTCCTACTGATTTGTCTGAGGAGGCCAGCAAAGAGCTGACGGAGAAGATTGCTGACTGCTGCATGCGTCAAGGCAACTATCTCCTGGCCACCAAGAAATACGTAGCGGCATCCAACAAAGTCAAGGTAATAATGGGGCTTTAATAAACACTGTGCATGTGACTGTAAATGCTTACAGTTATGTCTTTTTTCATAGGCTATGAGGGCACTCCTTAAGTCAGGTGACACTGAGAAAATAGTTTACTTTGCTGGAATGAGCCGTCAGAAAGAGCTTTTCATCATGGCTGCCAACTACCTGCAATCTCTTGACTGGCGTAACAATGCGGACATCTTAAAAACCATCATTACCTTCTACACAAAAGCCCGGGCACTGGATTTACTAGGTGGCTTTTACGAAGCCTGTGCTCAGGTAGGTTACTTATTAAGATTAATTAATGTTATAGCCAGTTTTCATATCTGATCCATTGTCTTCTTGTCTGCATTTGAAAAACTTTAATAGTATGTAGTTTTATATACTAAAGATATATCTTTTGTTGGGGTTAAGGTGGAGATCGATGATTATCAGAACTATGAAAAGGCTCTGGATGCCTTGACTGAGGCGTTCAAGTGTCTCTCAAAAGCAAAGGACACATCTGGTCAGCAGGACATTAGACTGGCTGGCCTGCAGCATAAAATCACCTTAATCAAGAAGTTTGTGCACATACGCAGGTAAGAATGTACATATATATTTAATATGTATTTGGTCCTGGAATTGTTTGTATATCTTTGGACACCATTCATCTTTGACCATCATGTGGTGTTAAACGTTTGCATGCAGGCTGTATGATGAGAGTCCTGGTGAGGCGGTGCGTTTATGTGAAGCCCTGCTGGAGGAGCCAGAGTTAGACCCAGCTGTTAGAATTGGAGATGCATTTGGTTTTTTAGTCGATCACCATTGTCATCAAGGCAATCTCCAAGTGGTGACTATCATCTTTTTGTTACAATCGTTCCATATTTATCGTTCCATTTTCTTCCCTGAGTGCTTAAACTTTCTTCAAAATTCTTCTCCAGGCTTACCATAAAATGGAGGAGCTTCAGAAACTTTTGCCATCACAGAATTTGAACCATTACATCAGTCAGTCCAGCCTGGAGGCCCTTCAGAAAGAGATGGGTGTGCCCATGAGTCGTGGTGACCACAGAAACAGTGTGAAGGAGGATGATGAAGTGGAGGAGGATTTGAATATGTCTTCTCACTGACAGATTTTCATGTTGTTAACCCATATATGAACATATATAAACTGCACTGGGTGATGTGCAGATGGCTCAGCAACATGAGATGTGTCACAGTTGCCAAAACTGTACAGGTAAAATAAACACAGCAGCTGGTTGCAATAGAAAGCACTTGACCATCACACAAATGGAGGACTGTATGACAAAGATATTAGGAAAAGTACTTTTGGGGAAAAAAACTGTCTGTAAAAGGGAATCAGAATCATAATGCAGGTTTTTAATCTTGTTATTTCTTTCTTGGTTCATATCAGTGAATTGCGTTTGAGCCCAGTTTGGCTCTAAATCTTGTTAGTGGTTTTCATGGATTTGGTACAGTGTATTTTTTTTATTCAGTGTGTATGTATTACATGTTACATATCCTGTGTCAAATATCTGTAAAGTATTTTTCAGCTATTTTTGATAAACATACTAGTATCTAAGATTCTTATAATAAAATGTTTTTAATACTTTCAATTCAAGCATCTAAATGGACTATTTGATGTCAACCACGACAGCAGGGGGCGCTGTTGTCAAAGAAATCTTTAAATAAAGTCCGGAGTTCATTCTACAGAAAGATGATGATAGGATTCATGTCATCTAATGCAAGATATTGTCTAAATTTAATGTCTTTGAATTAATCATGTTAACTAAACTAAACTCATTTCATGCTAAGCAAAGAAAGAGCTATTATAGGCCAGAGGTACATTTCTAAAGATATTTTTGATAAATTTTACTCATGTTTTGTGTATGAAACATGAAAAGAGACACCAGTTTCATTTGTGTTGTGGTGCCATGGCAACAGCCTGTTGGTGGATACAAGTAGCTGTCACTGCTGACTGTGATGGACGCTCATGAGCACCAGCCAAATTCCTATCAACAGGAGCAGGCCCGAGCTCTGACAGAGGAAAATGTAAGTAAAACAGACTCATCTATTTTTTTTTATTCTGTAGAAAGGTTCAAGATTTGTGTGTCTGTTCTTTAAAGTCGCAGCTTCGTAACAGAAATGAATGGCTTTTCAACAAAGTGAGCCACCTGGAGAGCAGAATGGGCCGCCTGGCCAGCTCCAACACGGACCTGTCCTTCAGACTGGTTCAGAGTGAAGAGGAAAGACTGAAGGTAAACAGACTCCTTCATTTCTCTAACCGATACTTAAATGTGTTTAGATCTGGAATCAAATCATTCATGTCTACTTTTTTAGATATCTAAAGAGCTTGTGGAAGAGAAAATTCAGACCAACAAGATGAGAGAGCAATATGAGGAAGAGACATTTGAGCTTAAAAACAAGGTGAGAATAGAGTAGAAATAATGTAGCGGTTAATTAAATATGACACAATATGTGTTTATTTTTTTCCTGGTTAGATATTGAACCAAGATGGTGTAATAACAGAACTTGAAAATGAACGAGACGCCTTAGTCAGGGAGCTGCAGTCAACTCAGGCCTGTCTGAAAGCAAAAGACACCAGCAGGGAAGACATGATGGAGGAGTACACCACTCTGAAGAAGAACTACCAGGATCTGGCTGAGGCCCATGATAAAGAAGTGACCCAGAGTGAGGAGCTGAGTGCAGAGCTGCTGAAACTGGCCCAGACCCAGGACGCCCTCCGCAGGCAGCTGGAGGAACAGCAGCAGAGTGTGACAGCTACCACTGAGGGTCTTCATGGGGAGCTGGACCGGGTGCAGGCTTTGATCAGTCGCATATCACACAACAAAGTCAAGGTGAGAC
The DNA here is from genome assembly GCA_036025115.1 of Ambassis agassizii. Lineage (NCBI taxonomy): Eukaryota > Metazoa > Chordata > Actinopteri > Ambassidae > Ambassis > Ambassis agassizii. Next base: position 10,384 of record JAVQJX010125267.1, read on the forward strand.
ACTGGTTATCTTAATATAATTACTTTGATATTTAAGTGTTTTTATATGATGTGAGAAGTGATTGATCAAGTTGTTGGCCTGGAGAGAGCCAATAGAGAAACCAACCACCCCCTCCAGTCTCCTGTTTTGACAGGAAACATGTAGATATATGGGAAAAAAGGCCTTTTATTGGAAGGTTTAGTAATGACTGGTCCTAAAACCACCAGGTTGTGTTTGAAAACTAAACACTGAGCTGGTCCCACCTGAGCCACACAAAAGAGAAATGGCTTATAGCACAATATGAGGCTCAAGTTACTGAATTATTTTGCCTTTTAAATGCTTACTCCAACAATATGCCGTTTTATGTGGCAGGCTGAAGATCTTGCAGCACTTGACAAGGAGCAAAAATCTATGGAGAGAACTGTAAGTATATCTGCATTCTTGGCTTTAACACATGTATTTCACAGGCATCGGTAAACCAGCTGCAGTTTAATTTCCTCGTGTGGTTTCTCATTCCTCCCCTCTCACATAGCTGCTTGGAAACCAGGATGAGATCAGAGACCTGCTGGAGCAGATGAAGAGCAGTTATGAGGAGCAGCAGAAGAAGCTGGAAGAGAAAGTGTGAGTCAGTGTTTGTCTTTTGCTCATGTGCAGGCTTAATTAAGAAGAAAAAAAGAAAAGAAAAATCATTACTTTTCCATTTCCAAACATGAAACAACCAATCCCATCTCAGGATGTTCATCCCACACACATCTGCTCTGTGGTTGCCTCTGATTTTTATTCCAAAGCTCTGGCTCTGTTTGTGATGTGGTCTCTTTGGTTCTTCCTGTGATGTGGGTGTCTGTGGATCGTGGTCACCGCGCTCTCTCTCTCTTGTGGTCGGGCCTGTGTTTGGTCATCAGGGTGGCGATGGGTAAAGAGTGCCAGGAGAACAACAGAGAGATCCGTATTAATCAGCAGAAACTTTCTGAACAGAGCGCGGTGAGCATGACCTCCAACAAAAAAAAACACTCTCACTTTAAGTATTGTTCAACTTCAAATAATGTCTTTGTTGTTTCCTTTTGAGGCCTTGATGTGCTCTCAGAGCCAAATGAAGGAGGTAGAGGAAGAGAACTGTAAGCTGCAGCTGCAGGTTAAAGAGCTCACAGAAGAATTTCGTTCCAGGCTGGTTTGTTATTTACAGGATTTATCTGTGAGTAAAGCTCTTTCAAAATAAAACACGTAGGATTCATCTGGATACATCCTACAGCACAATATTCTTTGCATTCTGTGTAATCCAGGGCTACATTGATGGAGGAAGTGAGAGTCCATCAGAGGGAAGTAAGATGAGGCTGTTTGTGGACGGCATGCTGCAGGACGTTCGCTCGTCCTACAGGGTCAGGGAGGAGCAGCTCGCCTCTGCTGCTCGCTCCTATAAGAAGAGACTACAGAGGATCAGCAAAACCCATCAGGGACTCCTTATTGCATACAGGTGACATCTCCTGTGACCGAAAATAATTTAGTTTTATTGTTTAATAAACATTAAAGATCCATTCAGTGTAATGGTTTTTTATCTTTATGGTTGTAAGGATTCAGAGGGACCAGATTTTAGCCAAGCCTGAGTGTGGTCTGGCCCCCGGGCCTCCAGAGGCCCACTTCAACCAAGAGCCCTCTGAAGTGAAAGATGAAACTGAGAAGGAGCTCCATCACCTTCGACAGGACAAGGCGAGGCTGGAAGGTCAGCTGCAGGCAGCCCGGGAGCAGGTAGCACAAAAGAAAGATGTCCTCTTTGAAGTGGATTGATCTGCTTTTGTTTTGTCTGGTGAACGGGTGTATTTGGTCTGTAGGGAATTCTTCTTTGTTTCTACAGTTCCTGTGGAATAGTGGTTTGTATTGAGAATGGTGTAGGGGAAAAAAGACTTCAAAGTCTCATAGCAGAGGTGGAGTGCATACACTGTAACTGC
>JAVQJX010125275.1:0-15790 GCA_036025115.1 Ambassis agassizii
TTCCTCACTGTAGCTTTACACAGATGTTGTAGACACAGAGAGGAGGAGACAGAAAGGAGAAATATGAGAATAACATGGACAAAGGAAGGTGCTAACTTTCAATAGTATAAAATTTAAACAGTAGAGGTCAAAAAAAATACTCTGGTGGCTCAATAAGCAGATGTAGGCAGTAGAGAAAAGAGGTAACTTTAAATAGGTTGTGTAACTGTATCAAAATGGCCCAGCACATCGCACTGCGATGCACACGGTACAAAAATAACCAGATATTTATCTCACAGTATAATAGAGCAGAACTGGTCAGTCCGGCAAGTAGATGTAGTAACAAAGAATCCAAACTACTATGACAGTAGTGTATTCACAAGGTAAAAAATAACTAAATGTGTTACTGAACAATGACACAAATAAAAGTATGTGCACAGTCAGGAAGACACATCAGAGACCGAGTGACGCCCTCCTGCCAAAACCAGACAAGTGGTACAAAATAAGTAAACTGAAAGGTGGCAGGTTTTACTAAACTTACATGTAGTGTTGTGAATGTTGGAATTAACAAATATAATGCAACCTCTTCACTCTTGAAATGAATGAATGAAATTACCACCATGATATGAATCCTTTCTGCTTTTACTGTCCTTCATTAGAAAACAGGGACAGGCTTCGGTATTTCGAGCAATATGCAAATAGCACAAATCCGACAAAAGCATACTTAAGCTTTAACATTCATGCAATTAGTACTCTTTTAATCATCCTGAAAAACCACATATTATTTGCATTGTTTCACATAAACCAGTAGCATCTTATCCTACCTCTCATTTTGCCCAGCCTGGCATCTCAGTACAGACAGGAGTTGCATTGTCACTACCGTTCGTACGACAGTCTTAGTCTTTCCTGTGCGCAGAGGGTGGACTATGATTTGAAAATATGATTCAGCTAATGTAAGGAGGGGACATATGTCGACATACACTATGTTAATTGCTGAAGATCTGTGCCTGAGTGCAAGGCTTTAGTCTCTCCTGAGCATAGTGGGATAAGGGGCACTAGGGTGTAAGGTTCTAGTGTGTGTGTCGGTGTGTATTGTAACAGTATAGTCGGCTCTACTCCCTCTTCTTTCACTGTCCTTCCTCCTCGCGCAGGAACTGGAAGACGGATGAGAAATCCTTGTTAGCGTAGCCACGTGAGCACATGACTCTGTAGATCTGATGGGCGAGGGAACCCAGAGGGATGGGTGTCTTTGTGTTAGTGGCACTATTTTGGACCAAACCAAGATCCTTTGAAGAGATACAAAAGGAGAGTACAATTTATACTAAATTAATTTTACTATTTAGAAATGAATACTGAGTATGTTATGCATTACAGTAGTTATAAGTAGTATTAAAAACAGCAAATATTAGCTGGTATTTCAAAGGTGGGGATGTGCTGCTTTTAAGATGTTGGTTGAACAAATAAAGCAATCTAGACTAAACAGATACAGATCAGGTCCTGTACCTTGGCCATAAGTGTGGTTCCAAAGCCACCCTGGTAGTTGTTGGCAGAAGGGACTCCCTCCATTACTCCAGGGACAGGATTGTATACATCGCTAGACCAGCAACGCCCTGAGGACATGTTGAGGATTTTTGCTAGCAGTTTAGGGTCCAAACCCAGTCTGGTAAACAGGGGGGAAAGACAAATGTGAATAATTAGTGATTTTCCTCAGACACAAAAAACAGCACAATAGAATATTTTAGTAGTATGACATTTTGGGGAAAAACATCAGTAAAAAAGAGGAATTATGTGATACATAGAGAGGAAATGGGACAGATAGGATGGGATGAAGAGGATTACGCTGGATGGAGAGTAAAGAAAAAATGTGGAGAAACATTTCATGGGTGTGGGGGCGCCTGGTGACTGTAGTGACCCCCGTTGAACCTTATGCCCGGCTATGACCATTCCTCAGTGTTAATGGCTGAAGGCTTTGTAATGCTGGCTAATGCAGTATTGATGTTTACCACCACATCTATCCTTCATCATCCCTCTTTCAAGAAAGTGGAGGAGGAGGAGGAGAAGTGGTTAAGCAGCACAGGGGAGCCATAAACCTCGTTGTCACATACAGAGGCACACTCTTAGTTCTGCTGCCCCATTTTTCAGCAACCTACTTTCATATGCAAGAGGACAAATCTCCAGGCTATGATAAGAAGCAGCCAAAAGCAAATGAGACAAAGAGGCAGAGCACAGACAGACAGAAGCAGGCAGTGAAACCAAGTGCAGACCATTACAGTAGGGAGGGTGTAACTACTGCGTCTGTGCCGACCATTCAACGAGCCCAGCTCTTGTATATTAATGCTTTTTAAGGCCAGTTTAAAGATGACCACATCAAGTCCTGGCTGCCTCAGTTTACTGTTACTTACAGGCCTGTAACTATATTCTGCTCTCAATATGACTATTAAACCATCATAGGTCCTTAAGGCCAGCTCTCTCTCTCTCCACCTGGCTCTCATTCTGCCATTACTGCCACAGTTTTATTAGCTTTCTACTAACTAATTAAGAATAGGAATTGCATTTACACTCTCCCCATGTCTCTCCCTCCCTCCTTTTCTCTTCCCTTCTTCTCTGATGTTTCTACGCAAAATCCCTCATTCGTAAACTCCCTCACTTTTGGAAATGTGGTATAACTGACTCTACATTTGTGTGTTTTTTTAATGGCAGTTTCATTCATGATGGTTTTTTTTCAGTTTATGTCTATAAGCATCCCTCACCACTCTCCTTCTCCTCTGCTCTTCCTCCCCCTCACCTTCCATGCTGACACCTCCCTGTCTGAGGGCTCTTGGGGACATATGTTTGACATCCCCCCCCCCCAAACTCAAACTCTCCATGCGCACACACACACAAGCAGGCAGCCCCTCCCAGCGTTATGGGTCAGCAGCTGAAAAGGTTACTGGCTGAGCTACAATAAAGCGCGTTCAAGCCCGCAGATCGTTTGTTATAGCGACCAGAGACGCTGACGGGGAGCTGTTGTCCTCTGTTAACGATAAATCAATGAAGTTCCCCTCTTGCTCCCATCACACATACACACATAAACACTCACACGGACACTCAGCTGTGGTTATTAGCTGACGCAGTGGTGTTGTTCCTCGCCTGTGGTAATTTGCGTGGCGAAGAGGACATGTCACGCTTTAACAAGATTGACATGGATAAACAGACTCGAGCAGGGAAACAAACGTGTTGCTGTGCAATAGTGTGGCAGATTAAAGAAATGCAAGTGAGATGGAGCTGCAGATGGAAATAAGAAGGGCGGGTGTTGATGTACTGGGGGCTCTAGCAGGTGGAGTTCATTTGCAGCACTGATATTAACTGTCTGTTTCATTATGATTAGCTACTCGTCCTCATCTGATGCCACAAGAGAGGAAGCCCAACCCGCTCCCCATTTATTATTTCATTAAAGAGCTAACGAGCACATATACACACAGAAGCATTTACTATCCCATTTATAGAGGCAAGCAGTACATTTATCACCCAAGTTTAATCTTCATCAAAACATGCTCACAAGTCATCTAAAGAGAGAAGGGGAGATGTGTGTTTGTACTAATGTTTGTTGTGGTAAATGTATTTCTGTCTCTCAGTATAAAGGGTTGTGTCTCATTATACACTTTGATTTGCGTTTTGTCCTTCCCATAAAACAAACAAAGGAGCAATATGTGTGTTCCAGTGACTGCTTGTTTTTACACATAAATGGGTGTAGGTACATGGGCGTGCAAGGTAAACTGTAAGCTGTAAAAGTGTCATCTCTTGCTGGGCCATTGCCTTCTCCTTTAATCTTCATGTGCATCTTTAAAATCACTGGTGCTCCTCATCACTACTCAAATCTCTGTAGCTTCACACCACAGTCTTATATTGACTGCTTGGCTGCATGCAGACATTACAGCAGGCGCAAGAGTGAAAAACAGTAAAAAGAGAATATAAAGCAAATCTGGATAAAGAAGAAAGCTGAAAGACAAGAAACAAATGGAATACAGAAAGACACCCTTTGCATGGGTCTTTGAGACTATTCATGTGTGTGTGTGTGTGCTCATAATTGTCATGCGTGGCCATTCCTTGCACTAAGAAAACGTCACGCTCTGTTGGAGACGGCCAGAGCTTCCATCTGAGATCAACAAATTAGCTCCATGAAAAGTGTGTGCGTGTGTCTGCTCGCAAGTAAGCAGATACGTACACGTACACATATTTGAAGAAAGGGCAGTTTTATCAGGCCCAAGTCCAGCATGATAAAATGTTATTGCCATTTCCCTGTAAATTGGCTGTGAGTGCACTGCTCAGTCTCCTTTGTGTTGGACCGTTGTGCGCACATCTGTACACATGCGCCTAAGAGAGCGCCCTCTCTGCATAAGAGGCTGGGCCGCAATGCAGCATGGGAGATTTACGGGTGTGGGCTCTCTCTAAACGATGACAGTCTTTGTCAAGCTCCCTAATAAAGCCCCAGAGATTGGCTAGTAAAAAAGGGAGGAAACACAGGAACACTCACACCCTGCATGTATGCTCATACAATCAGGATTGAATATGGGTCAGTCTTGTAAAGATATAATAATAATAATAATAATAATAATAATAATATATGGTGAAAGGATGCTGTAGCTACCATTGTTCTTTTTACATAGAAATGCATTATAATGATGTGCTCCATGAGAAGTTGTTGTACAAAACTGCAGTCTTCAGTATATAAGGATGTGAATCTGTGTGTGTGCTTCATAGACAGTGTGGCAATGTGTAAATCTGTGTTGCTCCCTTAATGCCTCCATATTTCAGAAGCCTAGTGAAGGGATTTATGTGCAACTGCTCATGCCAATTTTCCTCCTCTGTCTCAGCACAGATAAATCAGTCGCACTAACACAGCTGCACTGTGCGAAGAGCAATTCATGTACACTCATGTACACACACACATACACACAAAAACTGGTTGCTCATACCATTTTACATTGTAAAACCCATAAAAACGCATAATAACAAGACAGTGAAAACAGGAAACAGTCTATTATTGACAAGATACTGCAGAAATGGTGTAGAAAATAAATTCACACATCATTCAGGGATAACTGATCTGGAGGATAACTGATATATGGGCTTATGTATGCAAACTGCATTCAAAGCGATTTTTCTAACCGCCTACTTTCAAACGCAGTGAGGTTCTTTGGGAAGCTAATTCCAAGGTAATAAGAGGCTTGTTTACATCTGTTCTGCATTTTAAATGCAGAAACGATATCTTTTTCTTTACAATTTCATTCTTGCAACTTCATATCCCATCATTCTCAGCCTCCCTGCCAAAGACGCTTTGCACCAGGGCAAAATATGATAAATGATGGCATTTCTAGGTGGTGTCCAGTGGCAGGGGTGTGGCAGGATACTGGTGAGAGCTCAATCAGCAGATGTAAATCAGAATCTGTGGCTCCACCTTCTCATCCATCTCACTCCAGCAGAGCCAGCCCTGACTTGGGGCAGGTCTGACCCCTTTGCACCATAAACTGCACACACTGGGACTTACACACACAGTAACACTTCCAAACCTGTGCTGAAGTAGTAAATACTTGCCCTGTTATAGTAATTGGGTTTATAGTGACAGCTATACTTAAAAGCAATTTTGTACTGAACTAATGTATGGCTACAAAGTAGCAGTCTCAAAGTTTATGGTCCCATCAATAGCACTGTCAAATGTAGTTTTTTATCATTAGGGTTTAGATTACAGGAGCTGGGTTAGCAGTGTTTGCTTACCTGATGCCAAGGTTCATGGTCTCTGCTGTTCCAATCATACCAATCGCCAGCAGCATGTTGTTACAAATCTTAGCTGCCTAGAGAAGTGGAAAAACGATGAAAAATGCTTCTTATGTGCATGAAGAGGCTGTGCCAGCACATAATGCACAATGGTAACATGCTAAAAGGTGTATGATATCAATTGCAGTTCATTTTTCAAGAATATGTAAGACTACAATATTTATAATGATCTTTAAAGTTCTTATAACTGTATTTGTGAGTCTGAGTTTCATGTTCCAATCCTTACCTGTCCAGTGCCAACTTGTCCACAGTAGACTACATTGGCTCCCATGCAGGTGAGCAACTCCTGTGCTGCGTTGTATTCCTCCTCTACTCCACCTACCATGAAAGTTAGCTTAGCCATGCTGGCAGCTCCGACACCTAGAAAACACACAAAAAATTTAAAGTTGAAGTGGGGACTTGACATGTTTGATGTATTATAACCAAAACAACATTAGATGCGTTATAAATTGTGCAACGCAAAATTACATTCTATTCAACAACTTGTAAATCAATGTATCAAATATAATGCATGTGCCACAACAAAGACATAACACATCAACCACTTGACTTGTTTGAAAACTACCAACTGTGTCTAAAAAAGGTCAGCTGCGTATGTGAATGGGACAGACGAGTTAAGCAGTGACGCACCAGAGGGACAGAGGTATCTTTAAAAGCCGATTGTTGCCATCATCCACTGCACAACCCTCATGGGTACCTTTGCCTTTTGTCCTGTCACCCCTTCTCTTTCAGATACACACACATACCAACAGCTGTGCCTGAGGCCAGCCTCCCTCATGGGGATATCAGTGACAGGCGTGAGGGGTAATTAACTTTACACTTTATCATGTTCAATTAGGCGTCCCTCCCCATGCCTGATGGCTTAAGGAGCGTGCCATGTTGTAGGAGGCAACCTCACCCCCCCCCCCTCACCCCCACAACCCCTCTCCACAGGGTCCTTAACGCAGAAATAACCCCTTTTCAGAGTAGGTTGAACCCAGCCAGCCTGACTCTCTTATGCAATGGCTCCGTCATTTAAATGCTTCAGTAATTACTCCTTAGTGACACACAGTCAATAGTGGAATACCTTATACAGTATATGAATACACACATACACAGGAAGAAGTAAAACACAACAAATCCCAAAACAGCAGTCTGAAAAGTGCTGTTGCAAAAATGTTGTGTAGAGAAAGAGGAGTTTTGGTGAAAATGCATGCAAAATGAGAGACTTTTCCCGTACGAAGGAAAGCAAAAAAGGCTGGGGAGCAGAGCTGGAGTTCAGATGTCTCTTTAGGGTGCCATTCAGCTGTAATGAAAGGCCGCATAATAGTGAAAGCCCAATAATGTCAGTGTTAATAATTAAAAAGGGACTTGCTAGGGACAAAACTGCAGATATCACATTATTGCAAAGAGGAGAGGGGAGGAGAGAGGAGGAGAGAGGACACGAGGCGAAAGGAGAGAATTTACTATATATTATAGTTCCATGGCTCATAAACATAAATATACATCTTTTCCCCTCCCCCTTCTTTAATTGGCTGTGGTGTTGTCAAGTATATGATGATGCCACTACACTGTAACTGTGTGTCTGCGATGAGTTGTCAGCAGGTCATTAGGGCCACATAATGAAGCTCAAAGCCCACACTGTGGCAGCTGCCTATAGACCACAGCTAACATGCCCTCAACATACGGCTGCCACACACACCAATCATACACACATATGGTCCACAGACATGACAGATTTATTTACGTCCATGTAACTTCATGTTATGTACTCCATTCCAAGTTTATTCAGCCTAGATTAGTTTAGCGTATCATGATAATGAAAAGCTCAGGTTGTTGAGAAAGTGCTGCGAGTTTGACCAAATCATTTTACTGGGCGTCAAACATACTGTACAGTGTGGTGTGCAGTGTAGTGTAACAGTCCCAGAATGTCCCCTTAAAACACTATCATTATACTCATCATTATACTTGTAAATACAAAACATCTAGTACAACTACAGGTAGTTCTAAAGTACTTTTTCCATCTATCTATTTATCTAATCTATTTTTTATAATGCAGGCTGAAAAACACACACACATGCACACACAGAAAGAGCAATGTGACAAAGATGCTGGTTCATTAGTGGAGATCACTGTTTGCAGACAACTAAAGAGGAGATTATTGATAACAGAGTCGACATGCTGATCAATATATCTAACCAAGGAGAGAAAGGAGAGAAAGAGAGAGAAAGAAGTAGAAATAAAGAGAGAGAGACAGAGGGAGAGGGCGGGAGGGGAGATGTAGAGATGACAGAAAAGAAGGCAAACGATCTTTCTCCTTCTACCTCCCAGCATCCCTCTCTCAAATTAACTAATCACCCATAATAAGCTCTTATGATCTGTAGTGGATTTCTATAAGGAGTGACACTAAGATGATGGAAGATCCATGTTGGTGGAAGAATAACACATCATTAGCATAACAGTGTGTCTGTGTGTAAGCATCTTGAGGTGATTCTATTCTTTGAGCACAGGCTGAAATACATTTGTGTCTGTGTGGTGTGTACACAATACTGTGTATTTGTGTGTGTGTGGGGATGTCCCGCTCTCGGGCCAGTCCTGTCAGAGACGGATTAAAGAGGAATCCTAATGAGGCTTCCTGAGCGCCGGGAACGCCGCCTCATCCATCCCAACGGGAGTGACAGTCCTGGATCGTTAGCACTGCACAACTACACAACGCCCCCTAGGGGGAGGAGACAAGGTGTGTGTGTGTGTGTGTGTGTGTGTGTGTACAGGGGGTGGGGGGGTGAGGAGAGATTCGTAGATAGTAGAGGAGGGATAAAGATGCTAAGAAGACCACAAGAGAGAGTTATATATTACATGACAAAATAAATTAAAAAATATATATACATATAATATTATCATGCCAGTGCTAAAAACAATTCCTCAATTCCTGAGGAAAGAACCACCTCTTTCCTCAGTCACAATCACCGTTTTTCCCTCCCTCCTTCCCACTGCCACATTGCACGTATGCCATATTACAAATGTTATCTGAAGCTTGATGGACTACTAAAGTGACTTTATTTTGTCATTTCTGTAAGGGAGAGCAGAATGAAAGTGGTTCTTGTAGTATTGTAGGAAGGATGAAAAAAGCCAGTACATGCAGCATTTGCATAACCTCAAACTCATTTATGCGTGTGTGACAAAGAAAGTTCATTTTCTTCAATTACAGCTGTGACACATAGAGACAGCCCCTTCATCTAAAATCCTCTATTATCAGAAGTCAAGCTAATAAGCAGACAGTCATGCACAGTTAGGACAGATGTTTAACAGCAGGCTTCAATGACACCATCAACATAAGAGTTTGAAGCTGGTTGTGTGAAAGCAAGGAAAGATCAGAGAAACAACTTTGGTTTGGCCTGTTTGTAGTGAGCACTAACTTCATTAGCACTTCTTTAATTATGCACAAAAGAATCAACCAAAGCAATTCATGACAGCCTTATAACCTTTTAAAACTGAGCTCTTTTTGAAGTGGCGCATGTATGTACAAAATAAGTGAGAATACGTGTGTGCATACAGAATTTGTGTGTTTGTGTACCAGAGACAGGTGCAGATCCCAGAGCTGGCCGCCAATAAGACGTCAGTTGAAGCTTCTAAGGCCGCGTCTCAGAGTTACGAGCTGCATGTAAACCAGTAGCCACGTTTTATTGGTGGTGGGTTTAAATTAAACTACATTTGTGAATATGAGGCTACATAAACAACACACACAGTTACAGACACATACACACACAAGAGGGGATGTTCCCAGTGTTTGGTAATGAATGACGCATTTGACTCAGGTCCATAACCCTGCTTTTTTTCCTCAGAAATTACATGGAAAAACACTTGGAGCAAAACAACACCTATAATATCATTAGAGCTCCACCAAACACCTCATTTCCTCAAAAGATAATGCAACTGTTCTTACTGCAAGAAGGGCAGGAGAGAATTAGAGGTACGTCAGATTTCATGTCACACCTTTAAGTCTAAGTGTAGGTGGTGTAAACAAACTCTGGCACAGGCATTATACTACACTGCTTGCTATTAAGTTTTTAACTATATGCACATACAAGGTTGTTTTGGCTAAGTTGCAGTAATCTATTATTCAGGCTGAAAAGTGCTTTCACACTTACAGCCTTGAGTCAATGGTAGCTGACTGCTTGGAGTGTAAGCCAAAGGGGGTAGGATGTTTACAGGCCAACAACGCAGCCTCATGTGGTCCACCATTATAATTACACTCAAGGGCAAATCTTTTTCTCAAACAATTTAAAACCCTCAACAGGCACCATAAAAAGCACAACGGATATCGAGTAAATAAGTGCAACGGGACGAGGGTGTGCATAAACCAAAATCACTCACACACATCAGCATCAAAAATAAGCACTTTCAACAGTTTTTCTGCCAACTTTACTAATGCTCCACTGTTATGTTAAAAACAGACTCTTTATCAGCTTCACTTAATGAGCACAAAGCCATGAGAACTGAGGCCTGTACACAAATGCTCCATGAGAACCTTAACACTGTTGCACATTTGGGTTTTGGGGGGGAAAGCAGGAAGAGAGGATTCATTCTGTACACCATAATGACACAGTTTCTTGTGTATAAATGTTACTACGGCCTGAGGAAGTTTGGTTTGCAATGTCTGTCCATTGACCACCAAGTTAGCCCTCATCATCATCATAATCATTATTATCATCATCATCAGTAACTGCCCTACTCCATAGGGGAGCGACTGGTCAATGGTAAGTGACAGAGAATGGAAGGAGCAGGAGAGAGCCACAATCAATCCTTTCTCTAGCCCAATGAGACTCATCTAGGATAGAGCAAGTTAATAATGATCCCCAATTAGGCTGTTAGCCGACAGGGACAGACATACACACACATACACACTTTTATCCAGACACAGTCCTAATTTGCTTTTAGGTGAGTGATGCTTGGCCTGCATTTGATGGACAGAGACTTTTGTATGACTCATACACCAGCTGACTATTTGTCTACACACACACAGCAGATGACATAGGCGCAGAGTTGTGAGAACCAGTCCCCCAGCTGCTGTGGACCTACCTCCATCTGGAGCGTAAGGGGTACCCCCCCCCCAATCACCACCCCTCCATCATCAATGTCCCTGGTCACTTTACTGCCATACACCCTCCCTCTCGCAGCCTGCCTCACTCCCCCACTATGTCACCAGAACCCGTCAGTGGGAGCCTTGTTATGCTAATCTAGTCTTTGGAAGACTGCCGCTCTGTAGTACTGGTTAGCCGTGACAGACTGCAACAGCACCACCCCCTGCCAGTCCAATTTGATTCCTTAACTCTATGTCAGAGAGTCATCACTAGCCTTCACTAAACAGCCTTCAGGCTCATCTTCTTAAATTATTCCATTCAGAGACTAGATTAGGCAGGCCAAAGTACAGCTTTCCCAAAACTAAGGACAGAGGCAAAGGTCTGTCCACAGTCAATCACACCTTGTGCCAGCTTGCACACATTATTTTAATCATTCTTGTTTAATATTTGCATTATATTATTGCATTATGTACACATTTTTCTTTTTGAGTATTCTGGTGGCTGTACAGTGGCAGTAGCTTGTGTTATCAAAGTTACCATCTCTGAGCTTTCAACAGCAACACCATTTTCATAGCTTAAAGATAAGCCAGTTATTAGCATGCTAAGAGCTCCCTGAAATTTCGTGTCTTAAAGTAGCAATGTTTGTGAACCAGCTACTTCCAAAGATGAACTTTAATGCATAATAATTAAACCATGCTTTTATCTATCAGAACTATGGTTTAATTCATGTATTTTTGTAGAAGAAGACTCAGGTCCCTGGGCTTTATCAGTCAGCAGAGCAGTGGATTGACAGTGTTGACTGATGAACCAATTGCTGCCAGCCTTGGCTCGAACAAGCTCCTACAGGCTGCAGAATGACGTTCAAACTGTCGGCAAATGACACATTGCAAATCTTAGGTTAGGTTGATGTGGTATGGATATGATTAGAGTGGTGTTGAGACTCAGCCTAAATAGGTAGTTAGATGAGAATTATAAGACCTCGCAAACAAGCAACATTAGCCTGAATGCCTATGGTCCCACAACAGCTTGGCTCCTTCATGCGTTCATTTGCACCAAGAGCTAACTTTCCCAGCACTGGGAAAAACACAATGAAAGGATTTTTAGGGCCTTTTTAAAGCCACCGTCCGTTAGCAATGTGGCAGCCCACCATGGGCACACAGACACAAACACAGGCATTCTGGGTAATTACTGCTAACGACCACGCCGCTTGTTAGCCAGACCTCCTATTTTTGCCATCGTTGTGCCAACACCCTGGGCCTGTGACATCAGAGCTTGTTTTGTTGTGGGTCCACTTTGCATGCGGACGCTTTTAATGACACCAGACAGTGGTAGATGTGTGCGTATACACAAGCAAACATTACCATGCCTGAAGAAGCGGTGTCTGAGTTAATATAACTCCGTCTATGCATGGAAGCGTTCAGAGAATGGGGGTAGGATGTTCATTTCTGTATGGATGAAGGGTTCATATAAGGTTAAAGCATGGTAAATGTGCAAGAAAGGAAGGCAGCCGGAAGCCCATGAGAAGAAAGTGAAAGGTTTTTGATTGCTCTTCTTAAAAAAAGGTTATGACTCTGCACTTCAGGTCCCACAGTTGCCTGCCAAACCTCTAGTGACGCACATAACATGCAAATACACATTACTGTGTAAAAGACACGACCTCACACAACACTTAAAGGGATTTATTTTATATCAAAAGAAATTCAACATTAAAAATAAAAACAAATACCGAAACCACAAAAAGAACAGACTGTCTGCAAAAGTTTAAGAGTATGTCAGATCACAGCCACTCTGTGAGCAGTGTATTGTTATTCTCAGAGCGGTTCTGATTGGCTAACAACTACTGTTATGTTTAAATATATAAATACATCTATAAGATAAAAACTGCTTCATGTTATGTGCCTTTGTGAAAACGGCAATTTTTTTTTTTTAAATCTCAACCACAAACCTGAGCTACTGTTACCTATCACAAATACATGGGAACCTCAAGAGTATGACAGTGCCCTGTTTGGGTAGGGTGCCATCTCCTGGTTGGAACACAGCATGTAACCTCATATCACGGCCAGACACTAGAAAATAGAGTGAGGTGGGTGCGGGGATGAGGGGATGGAGATTTTCCATTGAGCGGCCACATTTTGAAAAACTCATTCAAACTTATCTTTTTGGGTTTGGCTTAGCTTATTAAGCTTACACCAGACGAATGTCTCAGACCAAAATTTCCCTTTTCACATCAGTATAACAGCATCAAAATACATGACATCATAGTTGTTGAAATTAATTAATTTTTGGCCTTAGAAAACATTAATTTCGATCAACTAATTTGCCAAAATTGCCTTTGATTATGTTGGCAACAGATTAACTAAACTAGATAAAAGTAATTATGGATGTGACTTATGTATGTCTTGAAGTGACAGTGGGAGTGTGTGAGTGCAGCATGTGTGCGTGTGAAAGAAGAGTGTCTGCAAAGTTGGCTGTAGAGACCAGAGGTAGCAGGTAAATCATTGGTCATCTCAGGCTAGTAAAAGAGGCTTAGTTAAAAGACAGGAGAGGAAGAACCTTCACAGAGGACTGCACACACTAACGTGCACTGTCTATAGTATGTAAACAGTATATGTGTTACTGGAGAGTAACAGGCTTAAGGCTCTGATCTTGCTGGCTGCAGTTGGTCTGTTCTGCAGACGCCAGCTGGTAAACATGCCCAAATGGGCCAAGTCTGTGTTTGTATGTGAGAGTGTGGGAGGTACAGTGTCTACTGTGTATGGATTAAAGATTGAAGAGAAAAATAGCCTATGATCAGAGTCAGTAGTCTAACATGTAGGAGTGACAACATGTAGAAAACCTTAGTTGCATACTTGTATCAAAAGAAATGTGTGGGAGTGTGTGTGTGTGAAAAAGAGAAAGACAGCGAGCGAGAGAGATGGACAGTTTTACTGCGATGGATCTCCTTCATGTCTTATCTCCCTCCTCTACTCTCCTGCTCTCCATGTGAGGGCAGTTTCTCTCTTCTTTATGACTCTTTATCTGACATGAAAGGCACTAACATGGGATACCCGCCATTACGGCTCCATCAACATGAAAAGCCCTGACATGGGATTCTCTACTGCGGCTCAGCCCATTAAAGACGACTGGTGATCCTGTGCTCTGTCAAGAAGCCATCACAAGCAGACAGCACCAACATAATGAGGACTTAAAACCTTAACCTTGCCTTTAAGACCTCGGTCAAAAGCAGCAATAAAAAGCTCAAGAGGGCACCTACCGACTGGCCCGATCAGTAATTATAGTCCATGTCTGAGCACTAACCCAAAAGGTCCAATAGTTTAGATATACATAAGAGTGTCAGACAGTTCAGAACCAAGGGTGAAGAGTCACAATGGCTGCTATTCTCAGATGAGCAAACTAGCTAGCTCGATACTTATGACACTTAACCAAAACTAAAAAGAGCACATCCCAATAGTTTAGTCACAAAAACTCATAGAGGAGCTAATGGCTTCAAGAGCTATGTAAATCATACTTGTGTAATACACCAGGCAGATGGCTCAGAATGAAAATAGATAACATTTCCACCACAAAGTACAAACAAACAAAACACACTAAAGGTTGCAACTGTGAAAGCAAAAAGCATCAACTTTCTAAAGAAACTACTTGTCACACATTACCTCCTGACACTGGAGCATCCATGAACACAGCTCCCATCTTTTCTGCAGCAACTGCCATTTCTCTGGAGACAGCAGGATCAATTGTGGAGGAGTCAATCAACAATGTCCCCTTCTTCACTTTCCTGTATAAACCAACATAGAAAGAATTAAACACATGTTGCACGTAGCGCCGAGTTCTTCTGTTTAGACAATTTGTAAATGTGCTGCGACAAAAGTTTACTTACTTGAGGATACCATTTGGGCCTGTGTAGACTTCTATAACATTGGGACTAGAGGGTAGCATTGTAATAATACGGTCTGCTTTCTCCGCCACGTCCGCTGGAGAGTCCACTACCTAAATATCAGAGTCATCATTACACTCACAATCACATGAACTCAAAATAAACCCAGTCATAAACAACAATTGCAAAAGCTATTTGTGACAACTTATTAATTCTAAAGCGTGGAAACTAATCAAACGATTGCAATGAGTTATAAAGACTGAGTGGCCTGTAAATGGCCTGCATGTTATTTGAGGTGACAGTGTGTTACCTGAGCACCTATATCCTGCAGCTCCTTGCAAGATTCAGGGAAGACATCAGTGGCAATGACAGGATAACCATTTTTTAGCAGGTTTTTGGCCATGGGGCTCCCCATGTTTCCCAGACCAATAAAACCCACTGGTGTCTTTGAGGCCATTGATCGCGTTGACACTGTTGGAGCAGCAAAACATGCGAAAAAAGATTTTTAGTTATATTTGGGCTATGTCAAGATCAATATCACATTTCAACCTGCAGACAGTAGTGTTAAAAAACACAACATTCTCCCACTGACTAATGAATATTTAAATGGCAGTGAAAAGTTATGGTAAAAGTCAATTGTTCCTGATATTTTGCAGAAGGAAATGGACTGATTAGAGCACAATAGAGAAAATCTTTATATTGTAACTTGCAACAACCATTTAGAAAGTCTGGCCAGGCTATTAAACACTTCTGGCTCAGCCAAGGTCCAGCCAGGTTAAGAGACACTAAACAGAGTGGAAACTCTGGCAGTGAATCAAGCAGACTACAACAACAGGATTTGGCCTCAACAGGGCAGCCCAAACAGAAAGCCTTAGATTCAATTCATTTTCAGTTTTTTTTTTTGGATCATATTCATTGCCTACCAAAATAACATCACTTTACTAATGACACTGCATTAAAATTAAGGGAAAAAACCAGACTAAACATGATTTAAACAATCAAGTCAAGTTCTTGCATGCAAAGAAATTATATGATCTACTGTTTGAATCCGCAGTCACTAAAC
>JAVQJX010125315.1:0-12508 GCA_036025115.1 Ambassis agassizii
CAAAACTCTTATTAGGTTAAATGGGAAGTGACAAAAGAACAAAAGGACAAGTGCAGGAACAAAGGAAAAGATCCTAAGGTTGGTCACTTGTACACATGAGTATTACTCCTATTTAAAAAATATAATACATATTAAGCAAACGTAATCATCACTTTTTAACTGGATTTGCAGACAGAGTGCCTAAACTATATCAGGATCCTGCACAAGACAGAAGATGACAGGATGTACGTGTGTGGAACCAATGCCTTTGATCCAGAATGTGACTATATGGTGAGACGAAATCCACACTACAGACATTCACAAAGTACAGAAGTTTTACCTCAATGTATTTCCATCAACATGGTGCTAATTATGCAGTATTTGTTTGTTTGTTGATGCAGTCTTATGCAGATGGAAGGCTGACTCTTGAGAACAAGGGAGAGGATGGCAAAGGAAAGTGTCCGTTTGATCCTTACCAGAGATATGCCACCATCATGGTTGGTGAGTAGCAGTTACAAAAGTACCAAAATATGTTTTCTTACATATTGCATGTTTTGGGAAATGAATGATGTGAATGTGAATCTGTTGTCCTGCCAGATAACAGCCTGTACTCAGCCACTTCCATGAACTTCCTTGGATCTGAACCCATCCTGAGTCGCAGCTCTCCTGTCTCTATACGCACAGAGTTCAAAAGCTCCTGGCTTAATGGTAAAATGTGATGGCTTGTGGGGTCATGGCTCTACTATCTTTCATTTTAATGATGTGCTTCTTATATGCATCAGTTAAAGTTGTTTTTTTTCTTACTGCACCAGAGCCCAATTTTGTTTCCATGGCTCAGATGCCAGAGAGTAAGAACAGTCTGGATGGAGATGATGACAAGGTATACCTGTTCTTCAGTGAGACAGCTGTGGAGTGCGACTGCCACAACAAACTGGTGGTGTCCCGTGTGGCCCGTGTCTGCAAGGTGACCAAGAGTTGATCACAATAACGCATAAACAGCACTTCCTCAGTGCTCATTCCACCTTTTCCGTAGCTTGATTGCATCCCATTCTTCTTTGTGTAAATCTATTTGTATTTGTGGCTTTATGGCATCTCTCTGTGCTTACAGGGAGATGTTGGAGGTCAGAGGACCTTGCAAAAGAAATGGACATCCTTCCTGAAGGCTAGAATGGACTGTCCAATGCGGGAGTCCCAGCTGCCCTATATCATCCAGGACACATACCACTGGTGTGACCCCAGTCAGAACTGGAAGGAATGCTTGTTCTACACTGTCTTCACACCACAGTCGTATGTTTATGGAAAAATATGTTGACTTTTTTTTAAATGACTTGAGTAAACCAATTGATAAAGAGACTTCCTGTGTGTTTTCAGGGATACCTCCGACCTGTCGGCAGTGTGTGTGTACCGTGTGTCTGACATCAGCAGAGTGTTTGCAGAGGGGAAGTACAAGTCCCCAGTCCCCGTAGAAACGTCTTTTGTTAAATGGGTGATGTATAGCGGAGATGTCCCTGTTCCTCGGCCCGGAGCTGTGAGTATGCCCAACTTGTGTGTACTTGTGTTGTAGGACAAAACAAAATCTTAAAAGGCGGCTTTTTTTATGAGCCGCCCAGCAGGAAGCTGATTCCTTTTGTACTCTTTGACTCTGTTGTTCTCCGTTTTCTTTTTCCTTCCCTTCTTCTCTCGCCAGTGTATAAACGATGCGGCTCGTAAAGCAGGCATAACTCAGACTCTGGACCTCCCAGACAAAACTCTTCAGTTTATCAAAGATAGGCCCCTCATGGACCAGGTCATCCTGCCAATAGGAGAGAAGCCCGTACTGGTGCGCAAAGGAGCTACATTCACACGCATTGTAGTCAACCAAGTTCAAGCAGCGTATGGTGGGAAGTACCATGTGATGTTCATAGGCACAGGTAGGTAGGCTGGCATCCATATATTTCATTTTACTGTGTCAGTGTGTTAATGTGACAGGTTTGTTTGTTTTTTGTTTTGTTTTTTTAAGAAAAAGGCTCACTGCTGAAAGCTGTGACCTACAATGAAGAGATGTTCATCATAGAAGAAATACAAGTCTTCGAGCATGCAGAACCAATCAAGATTCTCAAGTTTTCTAATGTCACGGTAATTGACAACACTAGGATCCAACAGAATCTCTATGTAAACATATGTTCATTGTAAGGTACAGTAATGCATGTACATTCATGTCTTTGCTGTCTTTGTGTGTGATGTCTCCAACACACATAGGGTCAGCTCTATGCAGGCACAGACTATGGAGCTGCACAGATACCACTGGCCACCTGCGACAGGTCCTCCACCTGCATGGATTGTGTTTTATCCAGAGACCCATACTGTGGCTGGGACAAAACTGCCAAGAAATGTGTCTTTGTTTCTAATAACCACAGGTAGTCAGCTCTCCAAACCTTTAAATCAAATAGTGTTTATCTGCCAAGCCAAGTTATAATTATTGTATCTTCTGTTTCAGTGAACTAATCCAGAGTGTGGAAGAAGGAAATGCCTTTCTTTGTCCTGATGCAGGTGAGTCTGTGTACACCTATCACTAGAACAATCCCGTCAGGACTTGCAGGATTCTGCACATTGGTCCATTGTCAGTTGTGAAAATGAAATGCCGACCTCTGTCTTAATTCCAGACCCTGTCAAGTCTGTAAGTCAGGTCATCTGGCCAGGTGGTATCCTGAATCTCAGTTGTCCTTCACCCTCCAACCTGGCGAAACCCCGGTGGGAGCGGGACAGCATCTTGGTGACACCCTCGGCTCGCCTCCAACCTCTACAACACAGTCTGCTTATCTTGAACGCCTCAGTTACAGACGCAGGTCTGTATCGTTGCTTTTCTGTGGAGCGCTCCAAAACGGATGAGTTCACAACTATTGTGACTGAGTACCAGGTCACAGTAGACGTTGCTGGCCCTGGTGGACAGATATTGTTTCCGCAGGCTCATACTAATGGCCCCTCTGTCAAAGGACTGCAGGCTGTTGTCGCACTTCTTGTAGTTTCTCTTGTTGCTCTTTTGGCCTGGAACTTTTACAGAGGCCACCTACCTTTGCCCTGGAACTGTGGAAAGAACCGAGCTCAAACCCAGGGAGCCCGTGACCAGGAAACTGTGAACCCCAGTGTGATTCATCCAGAGGAACAAAGGTCTTCACGGGTTGAGTACAAGTCTCTGGCGTCTGGAACACAAGGAAACAGTAACAACAATCACACTGCAGAAGCAAGGGAGGAGTCTGTTGCCCCAAATGTCAATCAGCTTTTGCAGTACATCGATGATGAGTAAGAAATTTGAGCGAACAATTGCTAGGTGAAGTTTTTTTCAGTGAGCCCCATTCATGCCCTAAATGTTTTTGTTTTTCTAAGCAGAACTACTCAATGTTAATTCAGCTGTAATATTTGAGTTGAATTCTCAGTATGAGGGATTTACAGAATATATAAGCACATTGAACCTTTTGAAACCTTGTTCAGAATCTGTGGAGACTGAACGCATCAGAATTTTTTTCATTTATCTCCCACTATGAGAAAAACGTGAACTTCTGCTTTCATTTTATACGCAAGTGGTATTTTTTTTTACTAACAGTTTAGAAAATTGGATTTTCACTGAGTGTAAAAAAGCAAGCAACTTCGTTTCTAACTGCTGTTTTTGTATTAAATATGATACGTCTTATTGTGTTCAGTGTGTCAAAATCATGACTTTTTTGTGTTCTGCAGGACTGGATCTGCCAAGAATGTGCAAAACAAATGTTGCATTTCTAACTCCTCATAGTAATTTAAGTTTCACATTGTCCTTAAGATTCAAAAGTGTATTCATTCAAAGAGTAAAACAAAACCAGTGGCAGCATGCATAGAGTTAAAAAAAAAACCCTTTAATGTATAATTTTGAGATTACATTACAAGCAGTACATAATGATTAGCACTGTGTGTGCAGCTTAAAACAATACAACAAAGCACATTGACTGTACAGACCAAAAATATAACCTGTGTATGTAAAAAGCTCAGACACTGAGACTCTGGTCCACACCACAATGAGAGCTTTATCTCCTGTAGCGGTATCTCTTAAAGTGGAACCACAGCTGGAAGATTCCATTGGCGAACTGACAGCGGAAGCCGTGCCGGTGCGAGTACTCCCACTCCCTGTTTACAATCTTGAATGCAATGTCCTCGTACGGTGGGCCCGCGTGGAACCGTAAAATCCCAAAGTCCTTGTTGTCAGGACTGGGCTCAAGGAAGTACTGAGGGGTGGAACGCTTGTCGATCAGATCAGGGTAGAAGATGTTGAACTTGTAACCTTGGACAATCTTGGGTGGGGGGTTGTCAAAGTCATAATGCGTCTGGTTATATTTGTTCCACTCAAAGCCAGTGTGAACCCTGTTGAAGAAGCGGGGCTTCCTGGGACGGTATTTGTCGGCCCACAGATACATTTTCCCTGTGATGGGAAACTCTACGCTGAACTGAGCCTCATCGTTGCTCATGCCTTCTCTGGCACGACGTACAAAGGCATCTTCTGCGCTTTCGTTAGCGTCACCTGTCAGACAGAAGACATGAAATGGGAAAGCAATGAGACATTGAAGATTTTTGAATTTGAATTTGATTTTTAGTATGTGTGCGTGTATGCCGTGTCATACCGGTGACTTGGAGTTGTCTGCGCGCCAACTGCAGCCTGTGTGTGTCTTCTTCAGGGCTGATTGTGTGTGTGTCCAGGGGCAGCTCAGAGGATGTGAGCAGTGTAGGGCTGTAGCGACCAGAGTCATACTCTGCCTGGCTCTGCTGGATAAGGTCTTCCTCTGTCAACACAGCCTCCACCACCTCACCCTTCTCCTCTTCACCCTTCTTGTCACCTTTCTCTCCACCATCCTCTTCTTGGCTTCCTGCTGCCTCATCCTCTGTTTGTCTATTATCATTTCTGATGGAGGAGGATGAAGATGGGCCAGGTTCTTCTGACGGGGATTCCCTTGTGTGACGCACTGTTACCTCCCTGCAAAAAAAAAAAAAAAAGAAAAAAATTCAGTTACTTTAAGTCAAGGGGGAGTGTATCTCAAAAAGAAGGAAAGAGGCAAAATCAGTGTGAAAGAAATTTGTGTGTGTAATCTGTTGTGTCTTACTCCTCTTCCTCGCTTCTTGGCTCATCCTTGATGATGGGGAACAATGGTTCACTTTCTACCCCCTGTTCTTGTTTCAGCTTGAACAGCTTCTGTCGCAACACATCTTGATGTCGTTCTCTCAGCCTGGGGCAGAACATAACATTAGGCACGTCACTTTTACTGCTGGCTCACATACAAGATTACTCTAGTTTTAATTGATTATACTGCATGTATTCACACCTGGCTCTGGCCATGTAGACCCTGACTTGCTGTAACAGGCTCTCCCAGTAACCGATATCAAGGTTGGACCCTCCAGCCCGGATCTTTGTCTCGATGTTCAGATGCAGCGCCTGCAGCTGGCTGTACGTCTTTCCTTTAAACACATTCTGGACATCAGTGCTCACAGCGTTGTTGATGCCCTCACGGCGATCACCTGAAGATTAGAAATGAAGGCAATAAATTATGGGCAGGTTTGGCCAGACATGTACAGATGTACTGTATCTTTACCATCAATATGATCCAAGGAACTCAGATTTTTCAAAGAAGTAGTGTATGTTGACCTTACCTGGTCCTTTCCCTGAGGCCTCCAGTTTTCTTAGTTTGCTGATTTCGTCCTCAGTGATGGTTGTCATGTCTCTCCAGAAGTCCACATTCTTGCCTTGCTCCAACTCCATGTACACCTACCATAACAGCGAGTCATTAGAGGTATGGTTTTTACAAACAGGAAAAAAAAAGTCCCTAACAGAAATGGCTTGTAGCATGATGTGCCACAGGCCTGCCGATGCAGCTTTTACAATTTAATGTAACACAAACCTTTATGTCTTCCAGGAGATCATCCATGTCTGTGACTGTTAGCCCATTAAGGAAAGTGTACGGTTCATGCATCTCCACAGCAAGATCATCATCTTCAGCACTGATGTATTTTGCCAAAAGGTCAATGGGTTTGGCTCGGCCGTCACGGATTCTAATCTTAGACCTTAACAGACGCAGTGCACAAAAGGTGTGAAAAGAATGTAGATTTGCATTTAGAAATGTAATGTGTAATTGCTGATGTACACTGACCTGAGTTTGGCCTGATGTAGATGGAAGTTGTCTTCCTGTTCAGCCCAGGTCTTGAAATGCTCTGCCTCTTTCTCTCTCTGCAGCATTTCCAGCTCAGTTTCTCTCATGGCCTTCTCTCTCTCCCTCTCCAGACGCAGCTGTTTCACCTGAACGTAAAAAGTTAGCATGATGAAACGGCATCGCCCACGTTTGCAAGATGATTCATTAAAAAAAATGTTGTTCATCATCAGTTGTCATATCAAGTGTTCATACCTTCTGCAGCTCTCTGCGGTTCTCCTCTTGGATTAGTTTGTTCCTGTCTTTAAGCTCTTTTTCTCCAAAATGGCCGATGCCTTTCTTGTCCAACGCCTGAAATCATACACAAAGAATCATGAATGAGAAGCTATGTTTATCAAAGTCACATTATGTCACACAAAAAGCCAACTACTTGGTGGAGAACTTACCTTTTGCCATATGAACGTGCCTAACAAGTTGTTGTCACCAAAAGGATTGTCTGCATTGGTGTATCCCATGTACTCTTCACTCCAACCCATCTTTTCTCTTCTTTTCTTCTCTTTTGCTTCCTTCTTTGCCAATCTCCTAGCCCTCTTCTCTTCTGGCGTCTCCAGAGCCTTCATCATCTCCCTCTGTTTTTTCTTCTCCTCCTTTTCTTTGACTGCGTTGCCCCCATGATCAGACCCTGAACTATCAGACGACTCTGAGCTGGAGGGACGCCTCCTTCTGTCTCTCTCAGCGCTCTCTCTGCTTCTCCTTCCTCGCTCCCTGTCTTCACTCTTTTTCCTTCGCTCTCTACTTTTCTCTCCATCTCCTTTCCTTTCCCGGTCTCTGTTGCTGCTCTTCCATTTCTCCCTTTCTCTGTCCCGCTCTCTTCTGTGTTTGTGGTGGGAAGGACTCCCTCTGTCAGGACTTCTTCTCTCTCTGTCACTGCTTCCATCACGGGAGTCAGAGCTGGACTGAGACCTTCCTCTTCCTCTCTCATGGGATTTTCCTTTTCGGCTTTCCATCTCCTTTCTCCTCCTCATTTTGGAATAATCTGAATCAGGACTGAGACAAAAAAAACAGTACTTATAGATAATGAGAAAAAAAATGTTTTTTTTTTTTTTTAATTTTTATTATTGTTAAGCAATGATGCCTGAGTACATAAATTTGTGCTTTCATGAACTCTCGGAAGCTTTTGAAATTGTGTGATCGGGACAATACATTTGGATTACTGTAGGCATTACTAAGTGGATTCTGATGGCGAAATAACTCAGTAGATCACATTAAAGTGTGGCGCATATGTACAAGATTCGCATTCAGATTTTTAGAGCAGGAAGCGTGAGCTCTGACCGGACAGATATCCAGATGTATTACGGCCATACGAATCCGTTAAATCTAGCAGTTACCTTGATGACCGAGCCCTTGGCGTGCTCCTCTGACGGGTTGCTCCTTGCTTCCTGTCCCTCTCCGAGCCACTGCTAGAACCTGAACGGTCCCGGTGTTGAGGCCGGCGCCGGGCAGGAGACCCATTGCTTGAGCTGTTACTGTCGGATCTTCCGCGACCGCTTCGTTTGGTGTCGGGAGACCTACTGCGTTTTCTTCCATCTCCCGGAGATCGAGACCGGTTAATTCTGGACTTGTTTCGTCGATCTCGGCTCCGACTTTTGGACCGGGAGCGGGACCTGCGTCGTGTTTTCGAACCCATCACAACTTTTACGTTGGTATGGGGGCCGAAAGGATGTTTGTCGCGTAAATACGACGTATGGTTAACTGGCGCCAGGGAAAACTTCACTGGTATATTTTTAAAAAAATCACAATAAATGAATCAAGAGTGATGACACGTAAAATGACGAATATCACATCGCGTTCATGTCATTATATAAAAAAAATGAAGATATGTGGTTACAAATTACAAATTTACTCAGGCAGTAGGAAGCCAATGCAAAGGGGTCCTTCTACAAATTGGCGCACATTGTTCATCTCAGCTGTATAGGGTTAATAAAAGAAAATACAAATAAATCCCAACCGTTTATCTGCATTTTTGTATGGTGCTAAACACGCTATGTCAAATTAAGATAATAGAGGGGTGTCACCGTGTTGAAATACTTTGGGCGTGAAAATAGGTCAGAGACGCTCTCGGAAACAACAAAACAACGTTCGTGTTTTCGTGACGTCAGGCACAGGAAAATGTAGTCCTTTAACGTCATCTATTATAAGCAATAAGGTAATTATTTTAGGAAATGTTGATCAAACCTCAACTCATTTGGATTTGTTGGGTGAACGCTATATATATTTGACGATTAAACAATTCAAAGCGTAGGTTTTTAATCTCGTTCAAATGAAAAAGAAATGTTTACAGATGGAAATTGGACTACAAATCCCAAACAAACCTAGTCTGTTTTTAGAAGAGAGGGGACTCCTTTCAGTAAGACTCAGTAAGATATCTTTTCTTACTGCGGTGTAAACTACATTTATAGCCGCTGTCGCTGGAGTCATTTTTTGACGGGATTTTATATTATTGTCTGTTTATTTTTTTTATTTGGCTCTCGTTTGCAGTTTAAAAAAGTATTCGCTTAGCAGCGAGATCGGCTACAGCTGGTCAGGAAGGTAGAGCTTGTTAGCTAGCCTACATTAGCCAACAGCTACCAGTAGATTTACGGCTTATATCCGCGGCTGTCCTGCCAGGTAGATCAACTAAAGCTGGAAGCGCTGGTCCGCCACAATGGTTTGGTCAGTTCCACAATTTCCCAGTGTTGACAAGAGTGAATATATTTTTTAATTTGGGGACAAACCGATACAACCTTTGTTTGGTTTGTGTATAGCCCGTGACAGGTTTGGCCTGTTTCATTGTCTCTGAACATAACGCAGAAGTTTTCTCCGGTGTGGGTAAGGTTGGCTTGTTACGCTAACTTAGCCGCGTTCGTGTAAACAAACCTATCAGCTGTCGGCTCTGTAGTCTTGAAAGCTGCCTAGACCAGTATGGCGCAACACGACTCCTCTCATGTAGCCAGTTCACAGAAAGCGCTCATGTTGGAAATGAAGAGCCTTCAGGAGGAGCCTGTCGAGGGATTCAAAATAACACTGGTGGATGAAGCTGATTTATACAACTGGGAAGTGGCCATTTTTGGACCACCAAACACTCACTATGAAGGGGGGTATTTTAAGGTAAGAAGGGACTGCAGTTCATGTACCATCAAAGTGGGAAAGTCTTCATTTAATAAAATGCAGTGGTGGACATATTCAGGAATGCATTCTTATGAAAGGAAATGGCTACACAGATACATGCAAATGTCTTTTTTGTGTCCCAGGCTCGGATCAAGTTTCCTATAGACTACCCCTACTCCCCACCTGCTTTCCGCTTCCTCACCAAGATGTGGCACCCCAACATCTATGAGGTCTAGTATCAAAACATTATATGCTTATTATTGCCTGTAACTTTAATAGCTTTCACCTGATGCATATGAGAGTGAAACAAATGGATTATCTCTGTTTCAGAATGGCGACGTGTGTATTTCTATACTGCACCCTCCAGTTGATGACCCACAGAGTGGAGAGCTACCTTCAGAGAGATGGAATCCCACCCAGAATGTCCGGTTAGTACTATCTCATCGTATCTCCTCACATGTCTCTCCTTCTCTGTCCTCTGTCCAGCCATTTCAATAATTCATCTGGCTCAGACTTATCACATTGCGTTTGTCCTCAGTGGTGTCTCTTCACAAGTTACCAGACACTTGGCACATGATCTATATGTTGGGATTCAGCACCACATCATTTTATGTGATCTGTATTTTTATCAGTGATAAAGTGTGGACACTGTAGGTTCTCCTACACACTTGCAAAAAGGAGTATTAATTTGCAATCTACAATCTCACTCTAGCTTTGACCTGTATGAATGTGATGTGGGGGGCATAAATAAGACCCAAAACATCAGGTAGTGACTGTTTGGGCAGCTCTACCATCAACTGCATTTTCCCCAGTAACTGCTAATCAGTCATCCACCAGCAGCTTGGATGAATTTGAGGTAATACCTCTATCTAGAACAGCTTCAAATCTAACATGTTTCTTTGTTTCCTCAATTCAACTCACAAGCTCCTCTGTCTTCAGAGTTTAACCTCACAGACAACTGTCCAAAGATTTTTTGTCAGAATTCATGAGTGTCAGCATTCATTGTTCCATACCAAGCTGTCCTCGCTGCAGATTCAGCAGTTCAAAGGGTTCACATACTTGAATTTCCCTTCATCAATAATCAGTAAAGTATCTATCCACCCAACCATCCCTCTGCCCCTACAAGCAGTATTTTAGACTATCTTGCTTGACTTGCTTACGCTACTTTTATATTTGTCACCAGGACTATTCTGCTGAGTGTGATCTCACTCCTTAATGAACCAAACACCTTCTCTCCTGCAAATGTGGACGCCTCTGTTATGTACCGCAAATGGAGGGACAGTAAGGGCAAAGACCGGGAATATGTGGAGATCATCAGGTAAACATCAACATGTCACAGACAATGTTGGTTAGATTTCTGACCAATTTTAATGGCAACTTGCTCTGATGTCATTCAAACAGTAATACAATATCAACAATATTTAAGATGAATTATCTGCAATTTAAAATGAATGCAGACTGATAGGACTGCTAACATTTGTTAAATCGGATCTAACAAGATGTTTATGTTTCTGTGAACCCCTGTACAAACTTTCTCCCATAAGAGTTGATTCACTCTGTTGGGTGTTGCTGTGTTAAGGTCTCAGTGCCACTGTTTAATCTCCCTCAGGAAACAGGTGTTGGCCACCAAGGCAGAAGCTGAGCGTGATGGTGTGAAGGTGCCTACCACACTGGCTGAGTACTGTGTCCGCACACGTGCTCCAGCCCCCGATGAAGGCTCTGACCTCTTCTATGACTATTACTATGATGAAGATATGGAGGCCGGAGATGGCGACTGCTGCTATGATGAAGATGACTCGGGCAACGAGGAGTCATGACAAGCTTTTTTCACAGGACGCCCAATCTAGCTGATGTTTGCTACCCCTTCTTCTCTGCCCGGGTTGCCAGATATTCTAGGTTTACAACCAAGAATGATTTGAAGCTTCCCTCCTCTTAACCAATAAAAGAGCTTTTGATCGCCTCGTTGTGGAAGGTTCAGACCTAGTAAGATTTGCACCAGCACAAAAGTCACCAGTTTCTTTAATGTTTTTCATCATCACCTAAAACCTTACTCTGGGAGAATCCTGTACTCCCTTGGAGTAGTTGAGTCCTGTGTACAGTATAAGGTATTGTGGGTGAATGCCACTGTTAAAAATAGCAACATTTGCACTGGTGCAAACACTTCCAAACTTTCTTTCAGCCTCTCTCTCTTGCATCATCATTATTTCCCTAATTGTAAATGGGGTGTTACTCACCAGTAGTTGGTCTCAGTGACAGACGATTGAGGACTTCAAACAGCCTGTTTGTGTCAATCAACGTTCTGCAAAGATGAGACATGAATTGTGTTTTCAAAGTTCTTGTGCATGCCAGAAGATATTTGGAAGCTTTTTTTCATCACTAACTGGTGGACTGTTTACCTACATCATCTGTTTTACCT
Source organism: Ambassis agassizii (assembly GCA_036025115.1). Taxonomy (NCBI): domain Eukaryota; kingdom Metazoa; phylum Chordata; class Actinopteri; family Ambassidae; genus Ambassis; species Ambassis agassizii. The sequence continues at coordinate 11,683 of JAVQJX010125315.1, forward strand.
CTGTGATAACAGAGTTGACTGAGGACTGTCTAGAGCATCAGCTGGCTCAGAGACTGTGAGTCAGATCCTCATGTGGACATTTTTGCTAACATGAAATTGGTCTTTGCTGTGTTTCTTCTGGTTACTGTTGAATGTGTTTCTCTGTCATCATGAGTGTTAGGTTCTGTTATTTGAAGTAGATCAGATTAAGAGTTGTGTAGGATGGCCAAGTTTTTTTCAGTGGTTGGGGATGGTGGGGGCAGAACTAATTATTGATCAGAATTGTATCTCTCCTCAGGGTCACTCTCTGAGAGGCCTGATGGATCCAAAGAACTAAACTAAATGTGTGAAGGAAAATCCAAAACTTTGGTGACTGTGTTGTATTCTCATCTTTGTTAACTCTTTGCTCTCTTGCAAGCTTCATAATTTTAGTCTTTCTTTGGTTATACATTTTGCCTGCATTATTTGCTTGAGAATGATTTATGTGAAGAGATTATTAGGTTTGGTTGAAAATGTATAGTTTGTTGCAGTATCAGGAGTTTTCAGTCCCTGGACATCATGTTTAATTTTTCAGTACTATACTTTGTGTTAGTTGTGAGTGGGTGGGCTTTGACGTTATTTTTAGTGTGTATGGCTGTATGTTGTGTATGTTTTTCCATCAGCAATATTGGTTGTTTTATTTACTTAAGCAAGGAGGTCATACTGGATTTCTCAGGATAATGAATTACATGTGACAACAAGACGAACCACTGTTGTTTTCCTCTTCAGCTGGTCTTTATTGTTGGTTTATATCTCAGCAGGAACCATAACTAATATGCACATGTAGCTGTATGGATGATCACCATAT
>JAVQJX010125333.1:0-17845 GCA_036025115.1 Ambassis agassizii
AATAGTTTTAATCATTTATTGTGGAAATACATGTAAAAGTCTTAAGGCAAAAGAAAATCAGATGTATTGAAAGTGACTCTGAGCATAGAAGCATCAAAGAAAACGTACTTAAAAGCATGAAAACACACTAAACGTTCAGTGAAACAGGGACCCACTATCCAACACTGCCTCATAAACACTACAATGTTTTTCACTGTTCATAAATGTAGGGAGCTTCAGTATTTTATAGCTTTGCAGCTCTTGCAAATATTTGGCTAATTTGGCTGTAAATCATGCTGAACATGAAGTATCTGCTAGCTTAGCATTACAAGAAAAAAAAAAGTCTAAAGATATTTATTGACTTTCCTGCCTGAGAGCACCAAAGAGTCTCCATCTTTGGTCACAGAAACTCCATTAAGTGAATAGCAAAGCACTCCACTTTTACACATACAGAGGCAGATCACTAGCTAGTTAGCTGCTCACAACACAACAGCTAGTTAATCCTCTTATCAGGAGAGAGAGCCGCATGTGGATACATTAGGAAGTGGGAAAGCTGAGGTGAAGAGCCCAGATGGCTGCTGTGAGGTGTGATCAGGTTTTCTAGGCTTCTCAGAGGGATCAAAGGCAATCACTGCTTAACCCCAAAGCCTGAGGCCAAGTTGTATGTGTGTGTGTAACGGCTTAACATTTAGCCTTCTGAAGGCACGTGCAGTTGCTCAGCATTTGTCCTTCTGACACACACTGTATCCCCTAACTAAACTACAATCTGTTTGTGTGTTTACATGTGACAATAAATCAGACTGTCTTGCTATAAAAACATCATGATGCACACAGTGGAACAGTGGAAACTTTTGGCACCAAAACAGTAAACTGTGTCTTCTCTGTCTGCTGCTCTCAGATACGTGAGGTGAATCTTGGAGTTGAACTGACAGATGGATCTATTTGCAGTTTTTGGGTGTCTTACTCTAAATTCCTCTAGGCCCTTTGGTCCTGTCCAACATTTAGGGAGTCACACAACACCAAAACAAAAACCCTGTATTGTGTAGTGAACTGTATCCTTATACATACCACCCCACCTCCCTCCTCCGCAGTGTGCATGTCTGTGTCATTTATCTATTATGGTTATCAATTCAAAAAAAAAAAAGTGAAAGCTACATCTTCTATAAATTAAGTGCTGTAAAAGAAGGCGCTAAAATCCAAACCATAAATACTGTACATAACTATCTTTCTTTGCTACCACAGCCTTTGTGGAGTCCCCGTGACAGACCAAACTGAACAGCTGAAGAAATCTTTACAGATCCCTTAATGTCAAAAACACAAAACAAGGCTTTGGCATAGTCATGTTAAGGAGGAACATCCCCAATGCACTTCTTATTTTCTACCAGTAGTGGGCTTCATCTGTCATCATAAACTGGCAGCAAAACCAAACTAAGAATAACAGGTATGATATGATCATCTGCTGAAAACACAGGTGAGTGACAAGTGAGTGTGATAAAGTTACATATGATTGCCACATATTGCACTGACTCACTCTCCCCCTACAGGAGGAAAGATGTTAGCTGTGTCGTTCCGCCGGGGGGGGGGGGGGTTGACAAAGATCTGGTTGTTCAAACCTGTCCAATGGGCTTAAGGCGCATAATGCAAACCAGGTAATTATATTTGTTTGATGGTGCGATGACACGCTCATGGAGTTAATGTCCAAGTCCAGAAAACTATTTTAAAAGGACATGTGATGTTTCACTCATATTAAAGTATTTAAAGTCTTCTTGCAGTCCACTCCTGAACAAACGTCGCTCTGACAATGCTGTGTTTTCCCTTCTCAGTCTTCTCTCAAGAAAAAACAAAAAGAAATACACACTCACGGACATGCACACCATCAGAAAACGTTAACAGTGATCATATTCATTATTAAGTTCAGGAGGGTGTTGACAGCCATATTATGCACATAGACACTGGTGGACCGAGCAGAAGACCAAAACAACAATACCAATATGTCAGGACAGGACCGATCTTTAGCTGTAAAGAGGGGGGGGGGGGGTCTGCTTTCATTGTCTCAGACTCTCCAAAGCAAAAGATGGTTGGTACTGTCGTCCCGACCGACTGTTTCACTGCTATTGGTCAGTCTGAAGTCCTCATAGCCATCGCCGCCAGAAATGACTAGATGGTTGGTTTTTGGAGGGATGTGGGCAGAGGCTCGCCGACGTGCAGAGTCACGTCTTTGAAGGCTCCCGTCCAGCGTGCTGCTGCTGCTGCTGCTCTGGGACTGATTGCCTAGAAGACAGATGTATGAAAGGTGGGGGATACATTAGATATTTCTGTGGCAAACGCAGGTTTAGTTGCACCATTAGATGCGCACGAGAACATTAGAATGAAGCACCTGTGGAGTCAGGTGTTGCAGAAGGGAAGTTCATGTCAAACCCTTCTGGTAGTTCGATTGATGTCAGGAACCGAACGTGGCCTGTGTGTCCATGAGCCGAGCCCATTGGCACCAGAGGAGACTTCAGTGTACCAGCTCCAGTCCCTGAACTCACCGCTGGGATCACCAGTGTTAGGACCACTCCTGAAGAGGATATTAATTATATTGACAGACTGTTAAAATACTGTCCATGTCTGATGTACTAACGCTGTGAAACCAAACTGCAAACAGAGCGATGCTCCTTCAGTGTCTTTACCTGCGCTGGTGCCAATCCATAGCAGATCCTTACAAGCCAGCAGGGCTGTGATTCTCAGACAGGCGGCTTTGTGCTGTCTGATGATCGCATCTGCACCTGAACAGGAATAAACAGGATCAAATGTCAGAGTGAGAGAAAAACAACGCATTTGTTCGTGTATTCCTATATTCCCTCCGTGCGCGTTTACCTGCGAGCATCTTGTGCACGGCCGGCGCCACGTCCACCTCGGTCAGGCTCTCCCAGGTCTGAGCGTGGTACAGTCTGACCTGAGCACTGCCCTGTAAGGCCAACCACACACCCTGACCATACACCACCATACACGTCACACACCGGCTGCTGTCAGTGCCCACCTGGAACCAGTGCTGGCAGAGAGTGGAAGTAGAAAGAGTGGTGAGAAACAGATGGAAGCATACCGACATATCAGTCTTTCAAACTCACTTTGCTCACCTCTTGTACTAGTGTAGTTGTGTTGATAATAAGGACTCTGTTCTGTGAGCCACACCACAGCTTCCCTCCAACAGGAACCATTTTGGTGACAGGGCTACTTGGTGTACCCAGAACTAATGTCTGAGATGACTGAGGGTCCCAGAAACTGCCTGCATGAATGAGAATTAAAATCAAACGTGATGCATCTTTGTTGTGGATGTGACGAATGATGAAAAAAGAAAAAGAAAAAGTGTCAAAAACACATTTACTTAAAGCTTACCTGCTTCTCTCTGATATACGATCACTTCTCCGTTTGCTAAAGACACAAACACTTTGTTGTCCAAATACCTGAAGAAGAGAATTATGGGAATGAAAAAAAAAAACATGGAAAACATATGACATTAAACAATATGTGAACATATTGATCAGACTCACAGTATACAGAGGATGGAGGCAGAGTGCTGCATCTTCATGCTGTTTTTTCGATTGCGGATGTTGTCAGAGGACTGGTACACATGGATGCTAACAGAAACAGAAGCAAGATAAAAGATGTCGGTATGTTGAATTAGAAAAAATAAACTCTGTTGTTTGTGCTTGTGATGGTACACCACACACCATCCGTCCTCTGTGCCCAGCCACACTGAGCTCTGGTAAGCCTCCGGGTCGATACTGAGAAGATCTTCCAGACTAGCTCGTGTGAAAGATCCCCGAGACGAACGGCGCATGGCGCGACCATCCATTGGGCTTTCTGCGTGGGCACGACTTCCCCCTCCAACCCCTAACACTCCTTGAGCTCCGTAGGATGTTGTCACTGGGAACTCCTGCTCCTCCTCGCTGCTGGTGGTCTCTGTTGCCATGTCTTTAGAGCCTGGACCCTCGTCGTCTTTTGGAGGAAGATGAAACGGACTGTAAGGGACTTGTAACACGGCGAGTGTGTCAAAGTGTGTGTTTATACGCACTGCCATAGCTGGATGAAATGGTGGAGTGGCTGGCCTGGCTCTGCAGAGTGGAGGAAGGACTCGGTGAATCTTCATCATCTGTGTCATCGCTGTCAAATGGAACGAGCTCGGCACCCGGTCCTGGAAACGATCAATGAAAAATGTTAAAGCTGCCATAAAACAGACGGAATCTGACAACATCTGTGACACAGAAACTGACCTGTAGGTGGCTCCGTCAGGTCTAAGGTTGTCTGTGAGATAGATATATGGAGCTGCTGCTGGGCGTGACCAGGAGCTCCAGAGGAGAGGGCAGGCTCTGATCCGCGGTCCCTGACAGGTCAGGAGGTCGATGGAACAGAGATGAAGGTGTTAATGAATACAGAGTGAGACCTGTATTAATATCTCTATAAGTCACTATTTGTGTTTGTATACTGACCTTCCTTTAAGTCCTGGCACTGCAGCAATACATATGATCCTGGCTGAGCAGACAGCGATGCAGGCCTCTACAGTGGGTTCATCTTTGATGTTCAACAGACAAACCTGTAGAGGAAACCTCAACGTGTCGGAAAAAGAGCCAGAAAAAAAACGAGATTTAAGAAAGATATTTCCTCACCTGTCCCACGTATCCATCACTGTTACACACCCACACCTCACAGCCGCTGTCGGGACAGCTGTGGCTGGGAGAGGCACACGAAAACTGGAAACACAACAGTACATGAGTGATGAGTACTGAAATTCATGCAAAACGGATAAACTAAAAAAGACGTATTTCACAGTGCAGCATGAATCCTGACCTGCATTCCACTGCGGGTCTTCATAATAGGGATGGCCTTTAGGAACTCTGGATCCCACTGGTCCTTATTCATAGCTAAACAGACATGACACACGCATTTTAATCAACATGGACATTGATAAGCTCTCTGCTGCTTCAATACAAATAGATTTAAATAAAGTTCTGACCTAGCTTCTTCTTGGCGTCCTCAAAAGTCTGCTCGAAGCTGGAGCGAGCGTCTGGTGAGCTGAACTCAAAGATGAAGCTGCTCTCTGCGGAGGCTGTGGTGAACTCCAGCTTTGTGGGCAGGAAGGTCATACTGAAGGCCAAAGACTGTTTCTCTGACAGCTCCCTGTGCACTGACGCCATCATGTCCTTTATCACCTCATCCAGAGACTAAGAGGGATGGAGAAGACAGAGAAAAGGAAATACTAAAGACGGAGATGGATAACATGAAATGTACTTGTAGCGGTAAGTTTGTTGAGTTTGAGTACCTGGTGAGGGAAACTGAGAGTCTCAGACAATTTGCTGATCTGGCCCAGTGTGCTGAGGTCCTCATCTAATCGGCTAATCATCTTCTGGATGCTCTCCTTATTTGTCGCCTGAGCAGAGTCTGACACAGGAAAAATAAACAGTCTTCTATACGTGGAATAAAGGGTTAAAAATCTTAAAACTAAGCAATTTAATTTTATTTATATTTATTCATCCCAGAGGGAAATTCAATAAATAATAATAATAATAAGCATCATTTGTTGTGACTTGTCATGATTGTGCTTGTTCTTCTGATTGTCTAAGAATCAAAAATGAAAGGGGCAGTAAAGTGTGAATGAATGGAATAAAATCCTTACTTTTCACCACCTCCACCTCCTCCAGTGGGAGTTTCCACAGAAACTTGTATTTGCTGGAAGTATCGATCACACTTGCAGCAGAGTACCTGAGAGAGAGAGAGAGAGACAGGTGTGATTTTATCTGATGTTCACCAGCAGGGGGCAGTGCGTGTGCATGTGTTTCACATACAGGCTCATTGAGCTGCGTCTTAACGAACCAGACTTCCTCTTCAGAGTGGTGCAGATGATCAGATCACTGAAGAGGAACAGGGAACGGTCCTTCTTTCCTCCCACTGATTTCTGCGGAGAGGGAGACAAAAGGATTTTTAGAAAATCGGGATAATAGTTTGACTTATTTTCCCTGATATGATATGTACTATGAGTATTTCTTACAGCCTCCATGACCATCTCCTGTCTCAAGAACTTCCTCTGAGGGTTCAGGATCTGTAAGAAACACAGAAAAGACATCATTTAACAGCAGAAATAGAACTGAAAATGGCCGCCATTTCTCTCTACATATCAGTAAAATTTTCTACTCCAAAATTGTGAATCATTGAAAAAAAAAAAAAAAGTTCATGTAAGGTACAGCACTCACATGTTCGACTCCTTCTATGTGGGCTTCGATCTCCTGGATGACCCTGGCTTCCCTCTCGGCCTCTTCAGCAGAGCGTCGTCCCTTATTGATCTTCTCCGCCAGGCGCTTGATGTCTCTCTGAGCGTCCAGTAAGTACGGGTGGTCAGGGTGATCCTCTGGAGTGTGCTTGAGCAAATCCTACAGCAAACAAAGCACTCATCATCCATTACATGCTCCTTCTGTGACTACAGCAAAAGCTTACAGCGCATGAAAACAAAACAATTCACCTTAACCAGCAGCTCATATCGAGGAATCCTCTGCACCGGTTTAATCATCAGATCACCCAGAGCCTGCTTCTCCTTGTTCTCACGCATGTTTTGCTGTAAAATGAGAAATATGTATTAAAAAAAACTGATGCTGCGCTTCAAATCTCCACCACAAGATGGCATAGTGGCTCCACAGTGAAGCTCAGAGCAGGTTGAAGGTTAAGATTATATGGAGTTTTTGAGTTAGGTTATCTAGTACTTTGCAAAGGTCAGACCATGGTGGAAAAGTGAATCTTGATGGCATTTTTAACAGATGCCATTTGCATTTGTGTGTTAATATATTGTGTATACATGCGTGTTTACACCTCCTCTGGGACTCAAAAATGATGAGTTGAAGTGAAGCCACGCTCACCTCCAGGAACTTGTGAAACGCCGGCTTGGCCTCCTTGGCGATCCTCACTGCGTCTTTGGCATTGAGAAAGTTGTCAATGTATGCCGAGTACATGTTAGCTAGAGCCTCTTTGGAGAACTGGAGAAAGGAAGAGGACATGCAGTATGTGTACATCAATTGATTTTTTTTTTATTGTACTTCAATAAAGAAAACACATGAAGGAAGAAAAGAGTTGACCACAGCTGCACATTGCCAACCTTGGTGTTGGAAAATGTTTCTTTATATTTTATATAACACTCAGTCAGTCAGTCAATCAGCCTGACCTGAACAAACCCTGAACAAAGACAGGAGGCACACTGCTGTGTTTTATTTAATATCACTCTACCCCTCTGATAAAATGAGCAGACCCTCCCCTGCTCCCCTCACCCATCTCCCAGCATCCTCTGTGCTGCCTTCTCTACAGCAGTAAAGATGACAAAAATACAAGGACCAATCAGGAACGAAGAGGTGGAATGTGGAACTTCATGTTCTTTTCCAGAAAGATTTCTCTCCAAATATTTTATTGACTTCCTGTCAGCTTTAACTCAGAAGGTGTCAGAGACTGTAATACTAAGAGTCTGATGTTTGTACTCAAGAAAAAGGCCTGAATCATTTATTCAAAAGGGCTACTGAACATCTAATGTGCATGTTTACAGTTACGTTTTACAGTTTTTATTGGTGTATTTAAGCTTCTTTTAAGTGTTTATTTCCTGTGTTTGTCAGTGTTGGCCTATTAAGATAGAAGCTCTGTAAGTCCTGACTACTTTATGGACAGACAAAATGAACTTTGAACTGTTCTCTGTCATGATGAATACCACCAGATGGCTGTGTAAACAAACATAACAATATCAAGAGAAGCCCTGAAATTAAACTTGTGTATCACTGTCAAAAGCTGAAATTTTTTCTGTCTTTTATATCCTATTCTATAAGATAGAACAATCCATCACTGTATTAAATCTCACATACTCTCATAAGTACAAAGTATAATATTATATAAAATTAAAGCTGTGTTTGGGAATCAGTCTTTAAATACTGACACAGCACGTAGTTAGTGAGTGTATCAGTGACATCCGTGACCAACACAGAAAAGACTGAGGCAGGCTTCTGACAGCAAAAAAAAACAAGTGCCCCGTGTGAGGCTCGAACTCACGACCTTCAGATTATGAGACTGACGCGCTGCCTACTGCGCCAACGAGGCCTGAAGAACATGCTCCTGCTGCAGCCTTTAGAGCTGCGACGGAACAAAAGGAGGGGGAGGGGAACAGCTCAGCATGCTGCAGCTTCAACAGGAACACATTGCTGTTAACAGCTATTCCAGTCAGCCACTTCCATTCAGTCTTTACAGGAAGAGCGCTGTAAATAAATACATTAGTTTAAAGATGTAGTATAATTCTTTGGCTTGTGGTTTATTCCTTTAAAAACAGTGTAGATCTAGAAGGAACTCTCTCCATTCAGTAATGAGTTTTTGTGTGTTTGTTCACTTTATTCTCAAAGCCTAAAATCTGACATTTAACCTATTGCTGATGCTTTGGGGCACTGCTGTTTTTTTTAAGGCATAAGGTCATGGGAACTTTTGAATGGGTCACTGAGCGGTCACAGGAAAAATAAAATATTACACTAGTGCTGCCAACTATAGAACATCTTTCAATAAGAGAGTCTGCCCCGCTATCAATGATGCTTTTAAGTTTGTTTATCCCTGTCCACAGTGAAATTAATCTGATGTTTGTAGAGGTGCTTCACATTCTAAAATGACACGTTTCTACAAAGAAACTGTCATTCTTATGAGTGGATTACAGCTGTCTGGCAGAGGTTAACCATCTCTCACTATCAGTCTACATTCTACAGACACAAGCTAACCATAGCATGGTTAGCTTGTGACGTGTGCAGGACAGATTCCCACAGAACAAAGATGTCAGTATGTCCACTTACCGATTGGATGAGGAGGTGTCCGACCGTCTGCCTGTCGTGCCATTGGCTGACGCAGCCAGAAACCTGCTCCAGGAAGTGCTCGTGATGCTCCAGGATCTCAGGGATCTGGTAGAACATTTCATCCACAAGCAAAGGGTCCACTATAGAGCCGCTGTCTGGCTGTTTCAGAGGACGCATGTAGCCCTGTGGGGGGGGGGACACAACCAACAATTCAAAGATTTTAAATATGCACAAGATTCAATGGACTTAAAGGAACTCTGACACATTAATTTGTAGTGAATAAATATTTACCTTTTTTAAACAAATGTTCTGCCTTCATTTGATGTAGGTATTAATATTAATTGCCAGATTAAAATTAAGATTACAAAGGATCATAACATGTGCCAAATATCGGCATCAACATGTTGTCATCTTCTGTTGTGTGTGTGTTTTCATAAGAAAGAAATGGAAGCAGGTGGTCTTGTGTTTTCTGGGAAGAAGAAGAAGAGGGGAGCTTTTCTTTTTCCCTCAACAGCTCCCTCTGTCTACAAAAATGTTACTATCATTAGAAAGTGCCTTTTACAACTGTGTGTGTGTGTGTCTGTGAGTACCTCTATTTTTGCATTTGTTAAATACCTGACTGTGTGTATTTTGCATACACGCCTGCAACAGATGTGATGATAAGTCATTAGTCTGTGTGTGAGCCACAGCAACAAACTGGAAGTGATGACATGTCAACACAGGTTCAACAGCTAAGGCAGCTGCTCATAGACACAACTATGTGAAGAAAGCATTATACTGTGGTACCTCTTAAATCTTTAATATGTTTACAATTAAATGCTGCTTTAGCTACATAAGTGATGTCAGAAAAAAAAACCTTTTACTTCAATGCTTCACAATAAATAAACCTCAATTTTTAGCATCAATAACTGGTCCCACTAATTTGTAGTGCATCACCATTTGTACTGAAACAGCAAACCGGATGTGGTTATTCTCCTTTTGTTCAACAGAAAATAATTGGTACTTATGTCTGTTCACTCCAGCAAAATAACAGACTGCAGTGGTGATCACAGCTGCCTATTATTCTACCTCAAAATTATGACCTTCTTTTCATGTCAACAAACATTTTAATTCACTAACCTTCATTACTGATTGGGATGTGGGCTTTTACGTCATACTCTACAACTTCAAGACAAAGTTCTCATTATGATGAAGATATTTTTTTAAAGATTCATTTTTAGGCCTACCCTGTGGAAATGTTATGACTACTTTTGCTTCTCAGCAGTGTTGACTAAGCTTGACTCACAGGCCTGGAGTTAATGCAAACCTGCATTCTTTCTATTGACCAGCAGGGGGCGACTCTTCCTGCATGTGCTCCGCTCCACCTCAAAGTTCTCATCTAAACAAGTTTGCTTTTAGATTCTTCATCATCCAGGTTATCCTTTATTTATATCACACTGCCTTTGTTTTAGCAGCTGAATATTCAGCCTATAATACACACATACTGAGATCCATTAAACCTGAGAGAAATTTAGAAATTGAATTTACTCAGAAATGTACTCAGAGGGATGTGACCCTGAGGCTCAGTGAGCTGTGAGCATGTCGCTGCGAGACTTCATGACACATTTGATGATTAATTTAATCTGCTGGTAAAAAAAAACATTTGTACTGAAGAATGTTAGGACAAAGAGTGATCTGCATTATTTTTAATGCAGCACTGATTCAGCTCACTTTTTTCTTAGAAATGTGTTGCATAAGCAACTCTTTTCTCATAAAGAAGCACGCTTTCTATTCAGACGCACGCATGCAGTGCAGCAGTCCACAGATGAAATGAACAAAAATGTCTGGTTTCCAGTATTGCCTGTAGATGTTAAAATGACACATTACAGGATGAATGAAGACCCCCTCAGCCCGCCCTGCTGTCTGTAGCGAGAATACCGCACTTGCAACTTCAGGGACACCAACCAGGAGACAGTGAGAGCGAGCGCTGGAACGCTTTACGGCAAACAGTGTTTCTGCTTCCAGCACAGAGACAGACAGCTATAGAGCAGCTAGCGGTTGTTGCTAACATGTTTTCACAGCAGAGAACACGGAGATACACAGACAACTTTTATAGGATATGTTCGGATGAAGCAAAGAAGAGGCAAAGAGTTTCAGAGCGAGTGAGGGAGGAAATAATAATAATAATAATAAGGCAGTAATCATTTGTGTCGCTTCGTTCTTTTCCCGTAAAGTTACTGTAATGTTTGATAACAGACACGTTGCTTTGTGTTGTGTATGTTTTTACGACACAACATTTTTTCCGAGACAGCAGGGGGTGCTAAAATACCAAAAAGTTACCAAGTATCCCTTTAAATCACATGTGGGACCGACCTACAACTTTGAGGTCAGCATATGCAGAGTCGCTGTCCACCACGGTCTGAGCCGTGCAGGAGTACCGGCCTTCGTGCCAAATCTGGGCGTTTTTTATTCTCAGGTCGCCAACGCCGTCTTCACCCTGACAAAGAAAGAGAAGATGAGGGAAAAAGATGCTGTGGCACATCATGCAGCTGGAGTCAGATTGGTTCTACTACCATGACCCGCTCATAGTGCTGCCACTCTGCATCAAAGTCAATGACCCTGAAGTCTATGGCCCAAATGAAGGTGATGTCCAGCATGGGGTCAAATGAAGCAGCGCACCGCAAGATCACCTCCTCACCGACTTTAACCTCACTGTCTTCAGGCACCACAGTGAGGCTGGTGGCCTCTGGGTAACAAAAAAAACAGCACAGATGTTAAAACTGCAACACGTCACCACAGATGTTAGCTGTGTTTTCACCTGTGATGGTTAGAAAGCCCGAGCTGTTGGACTTTCCTCTGTCGTTCTCAGCAAAACAGGTGTAGAAGCCCTCATCATTCTTAGTGGCATTAAGGATCTGCAGGCTCCCATCAAACATAATGGAAATGCTAAAAATAAAGAAATAAAGAGAATAAGTGAAGTAGAAATGATCAATCCAGAAATGTATGAATCGATAGCGGGCGAAATAAATAAATATCGATTTTAATTGAGGAATCGCTTTTTTGAAGCTAGTTTAGCTTAACTAAGTAGCTCGGTAAGATTTTAACCTCGAACACTGTAAAAAAAATACTGTTTAAAAACGTGCTCACCGTGAATTGTTGAAGAGCAGCTCTTTGCCCTTGGTCCAGGTGAAGCGCGGTCTGGGAGCCGCTCTGGGTTTACACTCGATCAGCACGCGGCCATCTTTAGCTCCAAGAAGCTGCCTCTTTACAGGGTTGAACTCAAATGTTGGAGCACAGGCTGCAAGCAGCAGTGAATTAAAGCATAGTCTGAGTTATTATTTTCAAATGTTAATAGATCTCATTTTGTCTCACCGATGACTCGCAGCTCGGCGTTGGCGTACTTGATGCCCCAGTAGTTCTCAGCGATGCACTGGTACATCCCCGAGTCGTCAAAAGTCAGACTGGAAAACTTCAGCTCACCTTTTCCGTACTAGAAAACACACACACACACACACAAAATATGTAACACACACATGTGAGGCCAAACTGACGCCTTTGATGATGCGTCTCATTTACCATGTAGCCGTCTTTGTACCAGCGGATGAAGGGGAAAGGCTTCCCTGACGCCACGCAGCGCATGCTGTGCTCCGAGCCGATGTCGATCTGAGTGTTGTTGATGGTCTCGGCCCACTCTGGAGCAGCTGAACACACATCAAACAGGCATTAACACCACACTGTGTTACAACAGCACGTTCACACGATGAGCCTCACTTACACTCCACATAGAGCCAGGCCTTGTGCCAGTCCTTTCCTTTGGTGTTGATGGCTTCACACTCATACGCTCCCACATCCTCATACTGCACGTTGTACAGGTGAAGCGCAGCTCCGGACTCACTGATTTCATGATTTGCTGGGAGGTCTGTGGCGTCCACCTTCCTCCATACAATATGAGGGATAGGGCTGAACAGACACACAGAAGTTCAGATTCCACATGATATATCCTCATAAAAATCGTCCTAATCGAACTTACTTTCCAAGAGCAAAACACTCCAAAGTAATATTAGAGGCCAGCATGGCAGTAGTGTCGGGGAAATTCACCCTGATGTCTGCTGGGTATTTCCTCTCCTCTCCTGGAGAATAAAAAACATGATAATACAGGAAATGAGGAGGTTTTTTCTGAGCTGCAGCAGTGACTCACCATCATCAGGCGGTAAAGGGATGAGAGGGATGAACTTGGAGAAAACACTCTTCCCTGTGATGGGACTTGAAACGAAGCAGGAGTAGTTTCCAGCATCCTGAGCTTCAACCTTGGAGATGTAAAGGTTTCCTGTTTTCTGGGAGACGAAGCGACGGCGGTCTGTGTGCAGGAAGACCGGGAACTCGTTGTAGATCCAACGATAAGTCACCTCCTCTGGAGCAGAAAACACAGATTTACATTTAAAAACACAGGATTAGAGCGTAATGAGCTGTTAAAGAGGCGTACGCACGCGGCCACGCTTTTGGAGGGACGCACAGCAGGACGGCTCCCTGTCCCTCTTTAACATACACCGGGTCTCGCTCTTCATCAGGAAACTCCTCCACAACTGCACATAAAACATCAAATTATATGATGACATGTGAAAAACAAGCAGCAGCAGCAGCGGGACGTAACGCTCACATCCAAACTTAACGCGGGCCTCTTTGCTGATGACGGTGCCGTATATATTTCTGGCCACGCAGATGTAGGTTCCGGCATGTTTCTTCTGCAGAGGGTTGGTTATGACCAGGTTCCCCCCAACCAGGCTGTAGTGCTCATCCGGCTGCTCCATCAACTTGATTTCCCAGTTATCACGGCGCCACCTGGCAGAGGACAGTTTCATTTACACATGTCCGTGGAATACAGACGCACAGATGTAAAAAGGTGGCACCTGTATGTAGCTGGTGGGTTTGCACGTGCTCTGCAGTTCATGGAGATCCTCTTATCAGGGGAGTCTTCAATGTAGACCACATCCACAGGCTCCTCCTCAAATATGGGGCCGTAACCGGTAGCATCGTCTGACAAATGTAGCAACAAAGTTAGCTTCATTTAAAAACACTAATGAGCACTAAAAAAAAAAAAAAGACTGAACTCACCTCCGAATATTCTGGGCTCACCAAACAAAACGGCAGCTGAAAAAGACACACACATGTGGGTTTATAACAGACAGGAAGTGTGACTTCAGGCGTCGCTCCTTCTTTCTTACCTGTGATGGAAATGTAGGAGGAGAGCACCAGGAGTGAGAAAGCGGCCATGACAGTGAGAGGACGGACTGAACTGAAACAGAGAAAACAGTCAGGCTGTTTGATTTGCACAGAAACAGCCTCCACTCTGCATATAAATAAATCACAATGTGAGTGAGTCAGCAGAAGACATGGCGTGCACGCTCACATGCACTGCACAGACATGCAGAGACTGCAGCACTGCCTCCTGATGACTCAACACAAACGCTGCAGTCTGCCTCTCCTGTGTGTAAAAGTGCATCTGATGTTATTTGTCCTCAGTCTGAATCTGTTATTCCTCATCAGTCCGTCAGACAATAATCCACCACAGATCCTCTTTCAACACAAATGTAGGTCAGTTTTAAGCCTTTGTGGCTGTTTGTGTATAAACTGCAGCTTTGTGGCTCCAAAAAGCTTTAAATTCTGCTTATATGTATTTTCTTTCTATTAGATGTGACAAAACAAGAGGGGACTTTACAGAAAACAGATGAATAAGAATCCTTAACACGTCTAAAGGCGCACTGGTGCCATTTTGGAGCGTCCTTCGTCCTTGACGCATTCACAGTCTGACACCTTCACCTCGTCTCCACCCTGCATCCACACACTTTTTAAACACCTTCTACTACACAGTGAGGCTCTCCATCACTTTGATCAGCGCGTAAAGACACTGCGCAGCGGCCTCACATCGCTGCTTGCGGCGGCACCGTCCGGCACCGCAGCCCGCACGCTCTGCATTGCGGTCCTTCCAGAGCCGGTCCATTTTTTTTCTTTCTGCGCTGCATCCACAAGTCCGCACACAGGAGGGAGGCAGACACATCATGCACACACACATGCACATCGACTGCTTCTTACCTTTGAGAGGGAATGAGGAAAAGCCCGGTCTACACCGTCCGCATGGCGCACCTGGACCCGAACCGCAGCGTCCCGCTGAGACCAGGCAGCGTCCCGTTCGGATGGAACTTTTCTATTGGATGGAGGAGGCTGAGTGACAACCAGGATGAGGCTGTGATTGGTCCAGGAAAGAAGAGGAAAGGGGGGGGGGGGGGGTGGAAGAGAAGCGAGCATCACTGCTGCTGCTGCGCATCACACACAGGACGAAAAGTCATCCTGGAAAATGAGGAATGTTTGTTCTACAAAACAAAGAATCACAACAACAGATGATGATTTACGACATAAACCACATCCGGGATCTGAAGGTGCAAAGAAAGGACAAGCAGCCATCATGAATGACCTTCAGCTCAGTCTATTATTAACGGCACATACACACACAGATGAAATACTATAAAATACTTTTTACAGTGTGATGTTTGTTCAGTTTTATTATTCACATAATGTTTTGATGAATAACACACATGTATGTTAATCTGCTGAGGATTGACCTTTGAAGGTTTGGCTGAAAACAAACATTCATCCACTAGGTGGAGCCAAATACACACTTTTGTTGCATGCTGTAAATAAAACCACAGCTGGAAATCCTGAAACCAACATTTATTTCACTTTTTTAAACTTCATTTAAAATACAAAATATTATATTGTAGAGTAAACCATTTGACAGCCTTTCATGCTTTTCGTGTAGCTTCAACATTAACCGGGATTATATTCACTAGAACATTGTTTCCAGGGGAGATTCACACTCCAATCTGCCGGTCCAACTGTCTCCACATTTCTTCAGTTTTGTTGTTTTTTTTAGTGCACACACACTTAAAGAGATTTCACCGTTAGGACTACTAGATGTTGTCCTCTTTAACTGTATGCATTTTTTATAAAAAATACAGAAAATGTGCGTGAACTGTCCGAGACAGAAACAATACAGGTGTCACACGTTAAATAATCTCCTTTGATACCTGATAGGCTAAATGTTTAACCAGCAAAATTCTCCTGACGAGTTAAAAAAAAAATCACACCAAATGAAGAAAAAAAAAAACCTAAATAATCTCACACAATGCCACTTTTTTCCAACCCCTTTACCCACAATGCAACAGGGGCTGGCTCTCATCTTCAACCTCTCAACAAATCAAGCTGTTATATTTACAAAATACAACAAAAAATTATCTACACACGTGGAAAGCAGACAACCTAAAAACTTGATGCAAGTTATGATAAACTCAGACATGAAATGTGAAATAAAAAGTATCTCCTGGTGAGTGAAGGAGCCTCTTATCCATGGAAAAACAAAAGAAAGAAAGCAACACATGCATGTGCTGCAAACACACACACACACACACACACACACACACACACACACACACAAACATTCAAGCTTCATTCATTTACAGTAATATAAAACTCACTGAGTGCTGCGTTCAGAACAAGACGTATACATACACGTATATAAGGTTAAATGCATAAACCAAAGTGTGTGTTTTACCTTTTTGCAGTGAAACAAGCAATATTATCATTCACATAAACAAATACACTTGTTTCAACATTCAGTATCAATTGTCCAACAACTCATTTCATTTTGCTACCAGTAACAGTGAGTCTGGTTCCCATTGGCAGTTTCCTGGTGAGCAGGTTGGCAGTAGTTTAGTGCGGCGGCTCCTCCTTTGAAATGAATGCATAACACTCTTTGCTTTGATGGTGTGTGTGTGTGTGTGTGAGCTGATGGTAGCTGGATATCATGATTGTCAACAAGGCCATCTGCAATCTAACTGCCTTGTGTGGGAACCCCTGAAATGAGACACTGAAAAGGGGCACAAACTTCATCATCATCAGCTGATTCCTGCAGATTTGGTGTGATGGAAAGTCATGAGGAGCTTTTTAAAGCTAACATCAGGTATATTATGCATGTATTGTGATCATTTTGAACCGCACTGAAGCATGACGAGGGATGTAACTGTATACGTAGCAGCACGCCCTCACTTCCGGGAAAAAAACGTGAATTTTACAATTAAACATGATATAAAACCCTGTTTCTCTGCTTCCTAAATGAATCTCTCCTCCTGTGTGGCTGTTTTTTTCTGTACGTTTAAGTTAAATCAGCTACAGTTCAGGCTCACTGTGTTTTATTTTGAAAATCTACCGGATTCTCTCTAGTGTTCTGGTGAGTGACTTCCGATCACAGCCAGCAGTCCTGTGATTGGTTGGCTTGGTAGCTTTAGAACTTCAACTTCCGCTGTGGAGCTATGGACGCTCACTATCGGTCTCCATTGTTCACTGAAACAGGAACAGTGAGCATAAGTGCGAGGACGTGTTGCTACGTACAGTAGCTATGAATCTCCGCAGGTCACCGTTCTCTACAAAGGCACTAGAAACCGTGCTGAGAGCTTCTCTATCCCGACACTATCCCAGAAACTACAGTGTGTGTCCTCTCAGTTAAATCTCTACATGTGACATTATATATGTGCAGCAGAGAAGAAGAAGAAATACTGTATCGAGTCGCCTGAAGTGAAGAGGAAGAACTTGACAATGACACCGGATCAAACGCAACCACAACGAAGCAACACAAGCAAAAAAAAAGAAAAAAAAGAAAAAGAGGCAAGTAAGTGTAGTAGTTCTGTCTGGCTGGTGTGATTAGAGGAGTTGCCATGACAACAAATAGACATACCTGAAAAATCGCTTTTTTCTTCAATTCTGTTACATATGTTATGTTTTTTGCCTCAAAAAACAAAAAACAGTTAGTTAGTTATAGTTTCTATTTTGAGTCACACACTTCACAGGAGTGTCCACAAAGACACGGCTGCCATTTTTGTTTCTAACACTTTCTGCTGCTTACAGGCAGCTTACCTCTGACATTATAATCATGCAGATGTTTGTTTTTATGAATGTGATGCATATATTTGCCTGCCTGTGGGTCACAACTTTGTTAAATATAT
>JAVQJX010125364.1:0-13061 GCA_036025115.1 Ambassis agassizii
AAATACTTAGTGTGCATGAAAGTAACTATAAAACTGTGTATGTAACCAATAAGTTATTTTATTGTTGTGGTCCACTTTAAATAGGGCATCATGTTTGGCTGCATCAACTGTGTAGTGCATGCAACAGCAGATGATTCCAGTAGTGGTGCAACCTAAGATTTCGATAAAAATCTTTTCTTAAGTGCACAGAGTAAATTGCTTGTTCTCATGTTATTTTGTATTAGGAAAGCACAAGGAGTGGGAATGCTTAATTCAGGAAAAAAGAGGGCTTAATGACTAGAGACAGGTTGCAGAGTCTCAGTGGTTGCCCATTGGGCTACATGTAGAGAGGCCGTGGCAGAGAGGCTGGTGGAAAAGTTCAGGGCAGACATGCAGCTTTACTCTGGGATTTGTCTGTCAGAGCCCATTATTCTCCTGAACCCTAAAAAGTTCCTGTTGCCCTGTCTTCTGTCTGAAATTTAAAAAGGTATGGTGGCAGGAGTGAGCGGGACGGCATGCTGAGGATGAAGGGAGGAGATACAACGGTCTCTTGGTTAACGTTGTGGGTAATCCATGTGGATTAACCCTGGCTGACCTGATTTACACCCAACACACCCAGCAAGCCAAACACTTTACTCAGCACTGCTCCTCCTGTCTGTGCTGAGAGCCATTCTCTACTACTAGGCACTGATAATGGAAGTTACCACCACCTGTACAATGCTGTGAAACTGTCCTAAAACACACTGAAATTAGCTTTTTATGAAACATTGTCTGAAATGATCAAAAGGAAAACGCTCATATTCATTGTTCCCCTAACGATTGTGAGGATATGAAAATATAACATCATGAGGATATTTATTTGACATTCATCCAGTTATTCCATGGTTAGTCCAAACTTTGGACAGCACGGTTCATTATTTAACCACAGGCTCAGTAATAACTTCAATATTGCCCTGACACCATCACTGGGTTTCTGCCCTTTGGCAGCTGTTTCATTTTCATGTGTTCTTAAGGCAACAAAATTACTCCCATTAAACATACATTTAGTGGTGAATAAATTGCTTTCTCTGCCTTTTCAATCACCCCATTCAATATAAGAGCCTTGGAGGCATATTGGCAGTCAATATTAATATACTCAGTACCACTGAATCAGTTACATGGGGGGAAGGGAGACTGGTAATATAATCAATGGCAGCTTTTCTACCTGAAAGCTGCAGCTCAAAGGTCAGAAGAAATAAAATGAAAGCCCTCCAATCAAAATGGTCTGAGGCCTAAAATAATTCTAATATTATTAAAATGGCACAGCTATTCTTTTGGCAGGTTCAGTTTGTGTGCAGCAGCATCAGTGACAGGCTCTCTACCCGTGTGGCACAGCACACATTCCTGAAGCTCTAAGTCAAACCTAAATGTGGTCGATTTTTTTTATTTTTTTGTTTAACTTTGGTTCTTCCCCAAACTTTAATGGCAGTCCACATCAGTGTTAGCACAATTGAATAGACTGAAAGAGAAGTTTATTGAGATCTGCATAGATTTATGAGGTGATAATAGTCTTGCATGTGACGTCTTGGCCCAGCTGGATTGGGGTGCAAGCCACAAGACGTCTCACACTCCGTAAAACTGCTGCTAGTGTGGCTATTTCAGGTTAGAGCTGTACACAAGATGCACGTATTCCATGTGTCAAAGTGTGGAAAAGGCAGCTGGAAGTGATACTAATGAGCGTAAGAATCAAAGGTTTCTAAATTTTTAAAATCATAATACAAGCAACTAAGTCACGGGGATAAATAGGCAGCAGTATTTCCCATGTGTTTTTTTTTTGTATTATTTTATTTGACTAGATCCAACAAATCTGCTCTCACAGTGTTCTAAAAGCATGATTTTCTGTGGCTTTTGTAGTAACAATTCTTTTGTTTTCCAGAAAATGTGCATGGTTGGTGATGTTGTTAGAAGGTAATTATACTGACTCATATGAAAAATTCATATAGCTTCTCCAACAAGACTGGATAAGGTATTCTTCACAGGTGCTGTCATCCTAAAGGGGAACTTGCACCTGGCTGATTGTGTAAAATTGCTTTAGTTGGAACTGCTCTATAGCAGATATGCGACAAATATATGATTCAAATTCACTTAATTGCAAAACAAGACAATAGAAAAATAGAGGTGGGTTAAAAAGAAACAGACAAACGGCCAGCACATACATTTCAATATGCACAATGGTTGTGGCTGCAGCTGTAATTAAAAATTGAATAGATTATTAATAGAATTTCAGCTCAATTATTATAGTGCATTGTACATTCGAGAGAAATATTTGCCCCATTAATCACTGTCCTTTATAACAAAAGACCCTACTTTGTTGTAAAACAAAGTGAAGCGCACAAACAGCATTGAAATGATTATACTAGCACTGACAGAGTGACTACTTCCACAGCATGTTTGCCAAGGAAATGCACTCAGCAACAAGAACATGGAAGCTTTGCATAATGAAGCTCCCTCACTATTGTTCCTGGGAGAGTTCAAGCATAAAATATAAGGCTACTTCCAGGTTAGTTTGAATCTCAACATGGCCAAGACGTGCTGCTGTGGCCAGACAGAAAATAAATATGATGTATAATGTATGAAAAGACAAAACAATGGTCAATGACCAAATTCATGTTTTTTTGTTTTTGACCCTGAAAGAAAAGCCAAAAATATGAAGAGACTGTATGACTGAGTAGTTGTTTAATGCGAAATAAAAAAAACCCATTTATTATAAGCAAGCTGAAGCTTCGGTGCTCCTGTAGTTCTGTCATTCTCACCATCAACTGATAAGCTCAAATTAGGCTTTGCATTCTTATGTTCAACAAAAAATAATCACCTCTTCTCCTTCCAACACTGCATATCATACTGATCACAGGTATAAGACAATGAAAACAACTGGTTCAGACAGTTCCACACTTTCTCCTATCCAAGTTAATTTCTTGTATAACACATGACCCAGTGAAATAAATCACCAAAACCAAACAAAGTATGATCAAACTTAGATTTGGCTTCAGATTCAATCAGGATCATTTCTTGGTGTTGCACTGCAAAGACGCAGGATGAGTGTGGCTATTGGCGAGTGAGCGTGCACACTGTCTCAATTTGTTTGGTTATATCTAAGCTACCTCCCAAAGAGACCCATATTGCATTTTATGTTTCAAAAGAAATTACATTACAGTGCGTTGCTATGGTGCTCTGTCAGGAGAAGTCGCAGTCATTTTTGCTTGCCTTGTCAGAGGCAGGGCTGCATGCAGCTCCAGTCTAATGCAATCAAGTTGCTCCAACTCAAGATAAAGCAGATGTGCTCCCAAGCAGCCTGACTGGAGTGGAAGTGAGAGTGAAGAGAGCTCCATTATGAGAAGACGTGCAGAGAGGGTGCTTTGTAGCAGTGAGGTCTGTCTGAAAGTTTGTCTAGAAGAGATTCCATAAAAAAAGTTAGATAATGATGCACTTCTCTGTATGATAGCAATGCTTATTCAAAATACGCTGAGAATCCCAGGAAGATTTTTGTAATTTAGAGAGGTAAAATGTATCATTTACCCAGGTCAGTCTTTGTCTGCATACTGTACATGACACTTATTAGATTTTAGTCGGTGTATGAAGACGCTTGGTATTGAACCACATGCTGCTTTCGCTTTCTTTCGCAATTAAATAAATTTCCACCACATCATTTAACAGCTATGAGGAAGATTAGCTTCCTGCTATCTATCATCCAATTGTCACTCTGTCAAGGAATAATCATTATAATCTAATGAAACACTTCACTGCATGAATCTATCTGACATCCAAATATGCAGAACTCTGGCCTTGAGGCAAAGCAACGCAGTGTTCAATAGCGCTGTTTACAGCTGACTGAATGCTCAACCAGCAGGTAATTGTAGGTGTGTACGCATTTGGGAGGATATTATTTTGGCACATCAGCACAGACCTCAAGCAGTTTAAACAATGCTGTCCATCAACTGACAGTCACAGATAATTTACAAACACGTCTAAGGTATGACTCTGATTTGTGAGAAAGAAAACTTCTAAAATTGTGCAATACCAGCGTGAGAGAATATGAGAATAATTTAATGGTGATTCAGTCCATTGTTGTGGTGTAACTGCTGTGTATCCAGAGAAATGACCTAAGAGTAATGGCATGAACGCTTATTTCATAATGTTTCAGCTCACTGACAAATGGTACACAGGGTGAACTGAAAACAAGAACAAGAATAAACAAACAAATTGAATCAAGCTAATCATTTAAAGTAAAGTAAAATCATTTGGTTATGTATCAAAAGCTGTCAGAAATGGGCCATCTCTTTAGAGAAACTATGCACATAAAGGACAAACAATTGAATCACCCTGTCAGTGGTTCAGCATCATTAAAGCTTGGCTGATGTGATTGTGGTAGTTTGGTGTCAGAAAATTGAGTTTTTGGTGAAAGGTTGTATTTTAAATTCTAACCTAAACCAAGAGGCAGCACAAAAAAAACAAAATAAAAACAAACTACAAAATGGAAACTATAAAATAACGGTCTTACAATTTGGCAAAGTACTGTGTGTTACTAGCTCTTCAAGTGGACTTCTGTCTGTCTTACTAGAACTGACCCAAAAGTGACGACATGTCACAACTGTACAGCCTTTATTACATCTACACTTTCTTCAAGTCTTTAAATCTTCTGCTGCCACACCAGCAAATGTGGAAAGCCATACCTCCGGCATTAGTTAGCACACACAGAGCCTTCAAAAAACACATTCACTACACTTACAAGAAGGACACACTCAGCTCTAAAATGATCCACCACTGATCCATAATTGAACAAAAGGGCAGACCAAGCGAAGAGGAGAAACGTGGGGGCTTCTGTCCCTCCCTGCTACAGTGGCTGTGAACTTTTGGAGATAAGAGCCCCAGGGTTCCAAGGACAACTGTCAGGAGACACGGGCTGTGAACTCATGCTAATGAAGGCAGCTCAGCCCTGTAAACAGCATGGGAGGATGTCACTGGAATACATTACAATACATAACTGTCTCCCCCAGGGCAGGAGGGTTGCACATGGCACAGGCACAATCACCCCCCCCCCCACTCAACATACACATACATCATGTGGCTTCCTGCGCCCACCTGGATAACCCACAGGTAAAGCGGACAACACAGTGCCAAGGCACAAAACAATCTAGGTTTTGGAGGAATGTGGAAAAAAAAGTGCTCAAAAGCTCAATAGGAGCTTGTTTTTCAAATTCACCACCCTCCAAGTCACACACAATTCTTTGATTTTTTTTCCTAGTAACGGTTTCTTTCTCTCCCTACTGTAGAACACACCATGCACATGTGCCTTGAAAAGCTGAAAATTGATACAAACTGTTGAGAAACTGCGGCAGCAAAGTGAGGCTCGTAGTCAGAATGGTGGTGCTTTGAGGGAAACAAGAGGGAATGAGGCAGCGATAAAGTGAGTGAGACAGAGGGAGAGATCAGACAGGAATGCGACTGTTTTCAGGTCAGTGAGCTGCAGTGTAACTTTGGGCGAGAGAGAGAGAGAGACAGACAGAGTGAGAAAGAGAAAGAAAGGGGGTGGTAAACCAGGCCACAGTTTGTGGTAGAGTGATCTGCTGATTTTTCCCCTTCAGTCAAAGACAGAGCAAACATATCGCTGAACTTTATCTAGCAGGGTTGCAGGGCATTAGGGACATTGTGTCTGAGGTTTGATGATTTGGCAGCAGACTCTTGTTATTGCACAGCTTGATGTGTTTTTGACCTGCCACATTTAGAACACCTTTCATTGCAATGTTGTGCTTATGACCCACTCCTATCACACTCCATCAACCTTGAAAAAGTGCAGAATTTATTTTAAAAAATACTACAACTTTGTATAATGTTTAGGAAATTTAAAAAAAAAAACCTGTAGTATTGTGCTTTATATGTGACATTTAGAAATTGCTATTGCTTCAATTATTGATTCTGACTGCTGAGATCAAAGCCAACAACTGAACATATGGTTCCTGAAGAACAGTTTTAAAGTTCTGGTCAAAAAACAGGTAACGAGTTGATGTGTTGCACCTGGCTGGGTGGCTTCCTGCAGTTTTAAAGGGTCAATTCTAATAAAATTCATGTGCTTATATGTTCCATGTACACAAGTCATGAATAGATATATTACACTATAGATGTCAAATTTCTCCTTAACTCGCTGTTCGTTAGCCTAATGTGGCCATTTGGGGAAGTGCAGTTTTTGCTACTTCACACTATGGTTGCTGCATAGATGATGCAACCAAAGACATGCCATTAAATAGTAGTTTGATTATTTTATGTTAGGATTTTCCACACTTATTTCCATAAGTAGTATAGTTCCATGCAACTATATATTGCATTGGGATGGTTTTACACTAATATATGTTACCAAGTAATCATAGAACCAAAGTCACTTAAGGCAGTAATGAAAACAGAGTGTGCAAAGTGTTGAGACAATACAGCATTGACTAAAAGCAGAGTAAACATGAAGGTAAGGTACTTATGTGTGTTTTCATGATGTTAACAGCTTTTTACTGCATTCATGAGTTCAAACTGCACATGATTCTTTTGCCAGTAAATACCATATTGTTTTACAATCTGACTCTTAATAAGGAAATCCCCTGCCATTAGAACCAGCTGCCCTTTCTTGCCCCCCTCTTTCCATCATATGGAGTTGCATGGTTTTGAGGCCTTTGTACCTTTGAGAGATCTCTGAAGTTCCCTGGCAAGGTCAAATCCAGCTCCTCAGAGTCATAGTTGGTGAGGACCCACGGAAAAACGGGGTACTGGTTCAGGTCATTGTATGTCCTCCCTAGACACACAGAGCAGACAGAAATCTGTGAGTGATGAAGGTTTGGAAGGGAACACAAGGGTTGAAAACAGGGCAGGGTACACTTGAAGCTTCAATTACTTCGGGGAATCAACATACAACATTCCAACAAGCCCCCATTCTCAGAGCCCTCTATCAGACAAAACTTCCATCCATACATCCACACAGTCTGCACACACAAACAGCAGAGATTGTGAGAATGTTTTCTGTGCTTCCCGTGACGTTGCCTGCTGAGTGTACTCTGTCAATAGGCTGTGGGGGTTACAGGAGGCCTATCTTTAAGTTTATAGAGAACATAAATATCTCTAAGTAGTGAGGAGTGGATGTTATTACAGAGATATACATTCTTCTGTGGGCCATGACTCCAAAACGCCTGAGATGTCGTTTTGGAGGTCTGATCCACTGATTGGCCAGATGTGAACTTCCTCTACATTCTGGAAGTGGAAATATGATTTTCAGATGGATAAGCGTGTCGTAGGAAATCTATGGGAAAAGCCAAGAGCATGTACCATGCTGTCAATAATGCTTTTCTTTTTTCTTTGAAGATGACACTGATATCGCTGTGAGGTCAGGTGGTGGCCAGTTGTAATCCTGGATTTCACTGCTATAGATGACTTTGCTGGAACTTTAACTGCTGGCAATAAATCAAGATGAAAACATTGTCTCAAAGCAAACTGACTGTTAAAAGGTATGTAACACATTTTTCTTCTTATAAAAAGCCAAACTGACTCTGACTGTAGAATCTTATAGTATCCAATCTTGAGGCCACATTTTCCCCTAGAAACAGGACATAAGAATTATCTTCATTGTTGATGAATTCTTACGTATTGTATTCCTACAATGGCCAACACAGAAACAATTTGAAATACTTATGCATGTACCTAAAGTTTTTAACGGTAACCTACAAAATATTACCACTCCAGTCCGTGTTTCTGCAGCAGGCTGGCATTAGAGAATCTAAAACTAGCTGAGCAAGTGATAACGTCTGACAGGCCAGTCAATGAGAAGACTTCTGCAGAGTAGCTGGGGTCTGGGGGAAAGCTAGAGAGCATAATTATCTGGGTTAATGCCACACACTCAAAAGGAAGCAGTGGGCTGAAAGTGGAGGATGAGCTAGGCGTTGGTGTGGGTAGACCTGCTGGTGCTGAGGCCTGAGTAGGGGTGGCAGGATGTTAATAACAGTGGAATAGTGTTTAATTAGAAGACCACTTCCCGTTCGCACCTCTTCTCAGCACTTCACCCCCCGCCTGTCTGCTGCTCCACACTATTCTGACATCCCTGGCAGCACAGGTCATTACCAGGGATTTTTAATGAATTTTGGGCATGTTTTTCTGTCTGCCTTACATCTAATTAGCTGACAATAATGTATCGAATTCGAGCACAAGCTAAATATAAATATGCATGAATATGCAGCGCGAGAGACGATGACACCTCTCTGAGCAGAGTAGCGTGCAGTCGCTCTTGCCTTCCCTGTTAGTTGCAGTTCAGATCAGAGAGTCGACAACAGAACCTTTCAACTCCACAGACACACATGTGTATACACTCACAAAGCCCGGCACTAATTATCTGGCAAAATCTGCTGTGCCTGCTCTTTGCTTCAAACAGCACGCTCACTGAACAGTGAAGAGTACACTGTTGAGCACCACTTAAGGGTACTGTTGATTCTTAAATAAATACGACATACCTGAGGCCAGTTATAGTGTGTTTCCAGTAGCAATGACACATAAAGTTAATTGATCATGATAGGTAACCTAAAAGCCATGAGACTCTAATGGTGAATAGACTCACAGATAAAAGACTAAAACTTTGCACTTTCCCTAGTTGCAAATTTCTGCCCAGATAAAGAAAAAAACAAATCACAATCGATCTGTTTAACTGATGGCTGTGAAAAAGAGAATACATTATCTCCATACCTGCTACCTGCCTACTTCCACGCTACACTCCCTGAATTTCACTTGGGAGTGACACAGCATTAGAATACTTACCTGCTATAGTGTTGAGAAACATGAGATACTCAAAGTTGGAGATTTCTCTCCTCTGCCAGCGCTGGGTCATGTTGGAGGATTTGAAAAGCTGCCGGGGGGTGGCCAAGGAAATGCGCCTGGTCAAAAAAACAACAAAAAACAATAAATCACAATACATCAAGCGGGTCTTACGAAGGTTTTCACACTTATTGTCTTAAAATATGTATTTAAGTACTGTTCTATGAACAAAAGCTGTCAGTGAATAAAGTGAGAGTCTATACAAGGTGCAAACAATTCAAACAACTGTATTCACAGTTGTACAGTTTTGATTCTGGTAAATTAAGTGAAAAGTAGGTGTTAATTAAGAATCTTTCAATTACATGGTTGATCTTCTAAGTGTTAATTTGGGGCAGCTTGTTTTATATCCACTCAATTATTGTAAGAGTGCTTGTTTTGCAGCCGTATATAAACAGGCCTGTTAGCACCACAGTCTAAAGGGAATCTGTGTTTCCTTCTGTGGTCACTGGCCTGGCTACAGTCCTGTTGTATACAGTCTTCTGTCAGAGAATTAGGTCAGTTCAGTCAGGGTCAGTGCACATCCACTTCAATGACTGGAGCAATGGGACTTCAAATGACTCTGTTGCAGGCCAAGCAGCACAGATGCATCCACCACACCACACCGCACGGAGAAGGCAATATTGACCATATTAAGGAATTATAATGGTACACATATTTAATCCTGCTGACTTTTTTTTGGCATCCTTTCACCCACCTGGCTTGTGGAAGCCCATAACTGGTGCCCACTCCAACTCGGGGCAGACTGTAGACCACTTTCTTTACTGTGGCTTGGTCAGGAAAGTTGAACATAACTGATGCTATGGATAGTAAAAGACATTAGCTAATGTTAGAGAAGGGGAGAGAAAGGATTTTTTAAAGCTATAATTGGGGCTTTTACTTACTTCTGTTGGCCATAAAAACCTCCATCGCTGTGTTCTGCAGGAGGTACCGTCTGGAAAAGACTGCCCGAATCTCACTGAACATCCACTTCCCATGTAACCCCTCAGTGTACGGTAAGACCTAGAAAGAGAGAAACATAAGAGTTCTATGGTTATTAACTCTGTACAGAAGAAGAGCCTCTGTCGCTCTGTTTCAGTGTGTTTGATGTCAAAGTTGCAAATCAGGCATCATCTGCAGTAGATGTGCTATGACACAATACAAACATGGCAGAGGGGTTAGGGTCTTTATGGATCTACCAGTAATTAAGAAGCCTCAATAACACACCTGAATTGGTGCATGTATTCCTTATTTAAACTTATGACAGTGAAAACTTTTCTCACTGTTTGTTTAAAGCAGCATTTGAATGTTTCACATTTTATTTTGCAGTGTTTTTAACACACTTGAGCAAAGGCAAGTGGTCACAGAAGAACCCCCTGGGTCAGTGATACATAAATAATCAATAAAAACCATCAAGCTAAGAAAAGGAGAGAGCAGACAAAGAATCATTATTTTATGCAGCACCACAGGGACTGTAGGTCCACACACACACACACACATAAGACAGTTGTTCTGGCAGGTGAGAATGGTCCCCTCACACTTCCCCCCTTCCTCCATCTCACTTCCCTCTGACTGAACAATTTTGTCCAACAGTATAAG
This sequence comes from Ambassis agassizii, assembly GCA_036025115.1. NCBI lineage: Eukaryota > Metazoa > Chordata > Actinopteri > Ambassidae > Ambassis > Ambassis agassizii. The sequence continues at coordinate 10,426 of JAVQJX010125364.1, forward strand.
CCAGGGAGCAAACTCATCAACTCCCCAGGTTATAATCACACATAGGTGCAGTTCAGAGACAGTGTGTATGTGTGTGTGTGTGTGTGTGTGTGTGTGTGTGTGTGTGAGTGAATAAAGATATAACAGGGCATTGGGGTGAAGCCCTACAGCACATTATTGTGTGTGTGGGTGTCTGTGTACGTGGGGGGTGATTGAGGTGGAGTAGGCAGGGAGGCAGAGTGAGATGTTGAGCTGGGTTAGGTCTGATGCTAATGCTCATTTAAAATAGTGACAGGCTGGAAGAGTGCAGCTCGAGCCGGGCTGCCTTAATTTCTCTCTGGAATAGCTCATGCCCGACCTTCGTGCCACATCCAAAATCTCTGGAGCTCAATTAAAATTGGATTAGGTGGAGATGCTGGATATGCTGCACAGTATCTCTGGTGCTCTCCCTACCAGTAATGCCCATGCTTGACACCTCTGCAACCCCCAACTCAAACAGTTGTCATAGAGACAGCATGGCCCTGAGGAGGCAGCAAGCTGAATGGAGGGAGGGGGGGGGGGGGGTAGAGAGAATAAGGTGAGATGGAGGGAAGTCCAGAACTGCAGGCAGGCACACTGCTGAGGGCCAGCAGCGGCTTGCTAGGAGGCTGGGTAGCTTTTATTCCCCTCCTACTCTGCAGCCAGATGTTCTGGAAGTAGTCATCAGAGTGCAATACTGAAAGGCAACTTATACAGATATCATGGAAAGGCCACCGCAGTTTACTCCATCATTGGACTAGTGAATGGTTTGAACACACATTAAGCTGTTGCATTGTCTAAACTGGTTTGCCATTTTTAGCATCATCTTATTAACTTATTTTTCTAGTGTATCCTGTGTTCTCCATTTAAATACTCACAACCCCAAATTTGTTTGTCAAACAGACACTGCACTCTAGATAATTATTAATAATTTCATAATATATTAAAACTGTATCTCTAAAATTGGATGTCAACATTTTAGCACTGGCTGTTTCTTGTTACCCAGGTAACGTGAACATTTTGCTGCCATGACAAAGTACAGGCCAAAGGGCTAGCTGTCAACAAAAGAGAGGCTAAAGAGGAGAAAAAAGCTGATTTCAAACCACCCAGATCAAAAAATTTGTCATAACAACAAAGCTTTGGTCTAAACCAACACGCAGGGGCCCCTGTAGACTTGGGGATTTGACAAAGCCCAGCCCTCATTTTTGGAGGCCCAGCTGTAAAAAATGCCATTTAATGAACCTGTCTGCTGAAGCTGTCCCCTGCCTGTCAGAGGTGTCAGCCAGTGACAAGCGCTGGGGACGGCCGCCTCCAGTCACAGACAGGCCTGCCAGCTGGAGACTTCGGCCCCAATCTAATCACGCCACCAGGAAGGGACCGGCGCTCTGCTCTTGGTCTGTCACGCTCAGGGTTGGGGGAGCAGGGAGAGGGTGGGTGAAGGGGTCTGGTGTGGCCGACAAGCACAGCCTTTTGTTTCCACACAGGTCCCTCTATGCAGGCTCATTAGGAGCCACAGGCGCATGCGCTGCTCTGCCAGCTGCAGGGAGATGCCTCTCCAGTATAATAGCCATAATGCAATTTAACATCTCTGTACTCTCCTCCTTTTATTCCTCTTCTCCTCTCTCACTGATTTGACAGAGGGCAGGCTGCATTCTGCCTGTAGAACCTCATTGGAGAGAAAAAAAAAACTGTCACGTTCACCATGACAGATGAGATGAAGAGAAGCACAGGTGACACCAGTGTTTAGGCTGAAACTCATATGTAATAATGTGCAGATGCTCAAATGGAGCACATCATGCTCATGAACGATAAGAAGCCACTTCATGCATGGAAACAGATTCTAATCAAGTTTGACGTCCGAATAGCTTTACCTCCATATTGACTGAGACAAAATGACAGATGTTATTAATAAAGCTAACGAAGTATTTTCTCTAAAACCTGATGCAATTTTCTCCCATATGGAACAATGCAAACCCCCGCCTCCTCTGCTGCATCTACTGTATACTAAAATAGGAAATAATGTAATTCAGTGAGGCCTCCAAGCCAGCATGACTGATATATTTATATGAGACTGTGGAGCACAGTGACAACCTGGTATCACAGCACCTCTGCTGCATTCTTCTCAGATTTGTCTAATAGGCTTCCACTATAAAGCCTCACAACTGCAAAGTCCCAGGCGGCCATAGAGAACAGCGAAGTGGAAGAATAAGGGCAGAATACGAGCGGCAGTTTCATTTTGAGTGATATGACTACTCCCTCAGGAGCAAGTGGGATGGATTTCACACATGGCAATTTGGAGGATCAGCACACACTGCGTATACTATATTCAATGACTGACCCCAGGCAATATGGGCCAAATCTGTGGAGAGGCTGAGCAGTCAGAGGAGGCAAAGAGAGCACGTAAAGCCTAGTGAGAGCAAGGAACACCTTTCAGCTAAGTGGAGGAACATCATCAGCAAAAGATGACATGGCACACTGGGTCTGGATGTGTTCTGCCAAATGCATACAAAGTATAAAATAAAAATACAAAAATGTTCTTATTCAGACTGTGTATCATATTGATGAAATAGAAGTCCTTGTTTACCCCCAAACAGTGGCAGAAATGATTAAAATGACATGAACAAAATAAATGCAGCATA
>JAVQJX010125371.1:0-10948 GCA_036025115.1 Ambassis agassizii
GTCTCTCATGAATCAAAGTAACTGCAATAATGATAAAATGTTCTTAAAAGACGTTGAGGATTTCAAACAGCATGTACACAAAATAAGATCCTAGGAAACAGAGCATGTGTTAAAGAATAGAAAGGGAAGAAAAATTGCTTTCTGGTTTAATGGAGATTTGTTAAAAGAAGCAGTGGGAATACTCAGCGCAAATGGAATGGATGTTTGACCAATTGCTTTGAGTTAACTATGAACTCTTTTAAGTCCATATGACAAGGCCTTTATGCAAACCACACAGATCCCACATAACAGCACTTCATGTTTTTGCAGTGACAATCCTACAAATCAGAATAGCAGGGCATGGTAACAAATGCCGCAGTGTTGTACATTTCAAAAGAGCGTAATCCCCCCGCCGTGCTTTACAAGGGGTTGGGCAGTATTATTACAGGCTTGAAGGCACCCTCCAGACAAAACATAGAAGGGAAAGTGTGCTTCTTTGTAGTGCAACAACATGTATTAGTGAGTGTCCAAATCAGCCTCATGGCCAGACTGGGAGAGCCATGGACATATGTAGAGACCAGCCATCATCTCTGCTGCTGTCTGTGTGATAGTGGGGACGATATGGCCAAAAGCTTTGACTTATTTCATCTCTTAATCTCCTGTCTCAGCATGGCATTACATATGGCACAGTGTGGATGTGCTTGATGCCGGAAAATGTCTAGACTGTCACAAGGTCTATAAGAGAGGTAGGAGAATTAACACAGTGAAGCAAACACAGAGATATGAACTGACAAGTGTGACATCAGCTCTGTCTAATCTGTGACAAAGACATCTTCACTGAATCATGCACAACATGTCACTGAGCCAGGGTACAGGCTCATCTGCCATGCTTTCATGCCTTAATTCATAATGAAACTTCCCCGTTGTCGTAATGAGTTCAATATTACACTGGGAAGGATATAATTAAAGCTCAGATGAAGTAAAACCCAACAATGACTCTGACATGAACACAGCCGGAGGCAAACTGAAATACGACAAGTGGTGGGTGGCAGAGTGGGAAATATAAGTGGTGCCAATTGTGGTTTGTGAATGAAGATGTTCTGTTAATGAATGAAAACCAATAGCACATGTTATACATTTTTTAAGATGGAGGGAAAAAAAACAAATATGATATGATGTGACGATTCTTCACTTGGTGACTCAGTGTGCTACTCCAATGCTATTGGATCCATGGTTCCATAAGTTTTTTTTTTCACTTTTCAAATACTTTATTAATTCCTGAGGGGAAAGTATTCTTCACTCCTATTTGTCATGCACACACATCGACACACCACACCCGTGCACATGCGTAGCGGAAAGGGGGAGTGTGGGCTGGTGCTACATGCTGCCCTGCCCTGAGCAGTTTGAGGTTTGGTGCCTTGCTCAAAGGCACCTCGGCAGTATCTCAAAGGTGATCTGGCACCCCTCCAGCTACCAGTCCACCTCCACACATCTTGGACTGAGGCTGGACTTGAATCGGCAGCAAGAGACTCCAGAGTGGATATTTAAGAGTGGCTGAGAAGAAAAGCTGAGGAAGGTTTATGCAATTCAGAACTAAGGTATGTTCTTGAACTTATTTTAAGAGGTGACCAAGCCTCCAGCTGAATGCTGCATTCTGCATTTCATCTTTTACAAAAACACTTTATCAGTCACTACAAAGCTGGACCGTATAAACCCACACTGCATAACAGGAGGTGAGGAGGATGACCGAACAGGAAAGAAAAGAGGCAAAAACAAACACACACAAGCAACAAATGGGTTCCCAAAATGATCTCTATATTTTGGTAATACTGGTCTTTAATGTTTTGCCAATTAAGGAAGTTTAATTGAAATTGAGAGAGAGAGAGGTGGGAGGGAGAAAGGGTGGAGTTACCACTGTTTGAACAGTGCTGGAACTTCTCCACATTCCTTCCTGCTCCCACATCCCTCCCACATTTTCAGCACTCACTCTATGCCGAAATACCCCAGCGGGTATGAGCACTTTCATCCAGCTCCAAGCGGCCCAGGAGAAAATCTAAAGGCCTGTAAATGTCTTGGCATGAGAGTAGCTTTAAAGCAAATTCACTGAAGACAGAAAAGGGCTTTTCCAAAGCGGACAGGAAAGCAACCTGGGACACACCATCACTGACAGTTGTCATTTTGTGCAACTACAATTTATAGTGGAGATCTACACACTTAGGTTTGAACATGTAAACACCAAACATCCCAGGTCTCTGCATTATTTCCACCTATTCATCCACCGCACCAGCCTCTTGAGCAGATTTCTTCTCAGCTGATATGAGTATAGCGACATAGGCCAACCTGCATTGTCTGCTACCATTAGAACCTGTCAGACTGTGACACAGCCACACTGCTACACTGAGAATCTGAGAAAAAAAGCTGAAGAACAAAGTCAGGAAATCCCAGAAGGTTGCTGTGATGTAGAGAGCTGTTACTTTACATCAATGCTGAGTCTTGTGAGGTCTCTGTGCTTTCTGCTTCCTTTGCTGTGGTTGTTTTTGTAAAGTGTTCCGGTCGCACTGGCCATGTATGGCCACCTTTAATTTAAGCTACGGACTGGACAGAAATAATTAAACAAAGTATTTTACTAAATGAGTCCTTCATGTGTCCGTTTCCATTTGTCTGGATCCTCCAAATGGCCCATAAATCTATTGTAATAGACGCAATCGGTCGCATCGTCTACATATTCCAACGAGCCAACGAGCCTACTGTATATTTATGGCTGAGCGGTGATAAACAACCCTGTGCTTACCAAGCAGACAGCAGCACCGGTGGGATTATTTGGAGAATGATATAGAACAAGGTCAGGACAGGCTGCTGTTTTGTTGCACATAAATATTGATGTGGTGATATTGAAGGCTTGAGTGACCTTGATCAGACAACTTCATTTTGAGCAAAAGGCCTGGTGTTGCAGTGTAAATGCAGCTTGGCTGCAGTTTGGATGGTCCTGTCTCATCCTCTGCCAAAGGATCCAAGGGCAGAGGGGACCTGGGACATTTTTTTGGAGTTGTTTCCCCCCCTCAGCAACAGCTTTTTTGGAATGAGCCTGATGTAAACAATTACAGAGCAAAAGACTCATGATGGGATGGAAACAAAAGAGGGATTAACTGAGTTTCAGCTTCAGAGTTTTGGCATACTGGGCACACAGGCAACAGCAGTCTGTTTTTTGTAGGCTGCAGGCTGCTGGCTCAGTCTGAACAGTCCAAACACAACCTGCTGGAAATTGAAGTGATGGTTCTTTATACTTCAATTTATGGAAAGGTACAGAACTAAAGGTCAGCTGACTTGATGCAGCATCAAAATAAACTTCAGTAATCCTTCAATCAAACGTCTGCACAGTTGAAAGGGGTCATCCAAAGAGTATTATTATTATAAAGTCCCTGACAGGAAACAGGAGGGTTGGAAGTCAATCCCCACTGAACTTCATGTTCCGGGCATGTCCCATCAGGAGGAGGCTCCAGGGAAGACCCAGGACATGGTAGAGAGACTATGTCTCTCTGCTGGCCTAGGAACGCCTTGGGGTTCTAGGGAGAGGGAAGGCAGCATCTCTGCTTAGACTGCTGCCCCTGTGACCCAGCCACGGATAAGCGGATGAAGATGGATGAATGTTTGTTTTCCCTTTGTTTCCTGTACTAGAGCCGTAGAGCAACAGGGCTTAGTAAGGCTTAGGAACAGTTTTTGGTCACTCCAACTCATAGCATCCAAGTGTTTCCAATGAAGTTTCTTGGACCACGGTTCATCTTTGGCATCATAATGGGCACTTTCCTGTGTCCATATGTAATGTGGTTGGAGTAAGACCCCAGATACACACAGGGCAAAGCATTAGAAAGAGAAAATAATACAGAATCCTGGATATCAGTCCGTCACATCTGTGATTCTTAATGTAATATTGATGCAGAGATACACCTAGTGCAAACCTGAGTGTTAGATAAACAGGCCTGTTTCCAGCAGGTAGCAGTTAAAGCAGCAAAAACATTGTGGTTGTACAGAGTGGCTTACTGTAGCTGTGAAATAGAACCAGTGTCTTTCCCTTTTTTATACATACTTGGTCAACATTCCCTGAATAGACAGAAGTTATAAAAATACAAAAAGCAGACTTCTTTCATCTCCTTAAGTGGCTGCTGAGCACAACACGCTCCCAGAATAGATTTTTGGGTAATGACTCCCAATGCTGCCTGAATAATTTATCCCTACTTTCCCTCGAATCAAACTGGGAAGGTTCTGCCAAAAAATGTCTAGTAAACACGAGCTCTTTTAAATGTGCATGTTTAAAAAAAGGAGAATAAGTAGGCATTACAGGGTAGAAAGGTTGCCTGGAATTTTGGCTGACATGCTAGTTAGATGACAGAGGGCACAAAGTGCACTAGTGGACGGATTAGGTGTGCTACACAAAAGAGCTTTATCATTCAAGGTGTAAGTTAGAAGGGATTTCAAAAGAATTATTTGCTTTCACACACAGGATGTTGTAAGCACCTACGAAACCAGACAAAACAGATTTGTTTTATTGCCAACTTGGAACAGAGCCACGTGTCTTTTAACAGTCATAATGGTGTGACAGTAAATCTCGAAGGCAGCATCTCGTCAAACAGGTCTGCCTTCCTATCGCATAGTGAAACTCAACAGGAATCAAACAGAAATCTAAGACAGCTGGGAAAATGGAGTTTCGGGTCAGATACATAATCCACGACGTGAAAACATTCACCCATGAAGCAGATGATTTCGTTCAAAGTATTCTACACTAAATTGGTACATTGTCATACACATACACCAGTTTAATTCTGCAACACAAAACAAACTGCTGTCTTTTGCCACAGAGACATGATTTCCTCTCTTCTGTCTTATATAGTACATATTTTGAAAATATTAGTTTTTTTTATATACAGTTATCCAGAAGCTCTTATCATGTATCAGCTAGAAAAGCACTCGGAGAGCGCAACCAAGCAGCACCTCAGTTTCCCCATATTGAGCAACAATTTTTTTAAGCTCAATTTACCGCAATGTTAACAAAAATTTCAAGGTGATCCAGAATCTGTTCCGGATCATCACCAACACTGAATCATCTGTTCCTGATAACATTCCAAACATTTCCTGAAATTTTCATCAAGATCCATCCATACATTTTTGAGTTATGTTGCTAATGGATCAACAAAGAAACAGATGAGGTAATTATGTCAATGGTACTTTTTTGGGTTCTGAAATGTTATTTGCAGCTCATGTTGTATAAAAGCTCATGAAGTTACTTTAACTCAACCTCTAAACCTAGCAAGGCAGCAAATCAAAGTACAAACAACATCACAAAACTGAAGTGAGACTACATGGTAGAGCAGCCACATTTCAAAGTCAAAGAAAAGTCAAAGCCCAATTAATCCCTGTTCATTCTGACAGCTCCATTATTGACTGTGTTCTTGATTGATTGATTGTTTTTTTGTTATATGTTTTTGAGCTCTTTTCAGCAATCGGAAAATAAGGACAACAATCAGTAATGAGATCGTAAAATGATCAAGTAACACATTTATTTAACTTTCCATGCACAAAACCACCACATGTTTTTTTTTTCAAAGCACATACCCCAAGGCTCTTTCCATTGTGTTGTGGGTGCTATAATTGAGTATTTTTTGATCAGATAACAATGTTGTCCAAAAAAACCCAGCATGAAAAAAACTGCAAAACAGCACAAACCAATGCAGTCATTGTCGAAAACAAAGTTTACCAATAACGATGGGTGAAAGATGAATTGGCTGCAGACAGTGGAGAAAGGCGAATCTTTGTACTTTGCTAGTTTGTAGCGGCGGAAAAGAAGCAGAGATGTCACATATCGTTGCAGTCTAACTTTTCCATACACCTGAATGCATTGATCACAGGCCTCCCAAACATCTATTCAGCCTAGGTTTGCACCTCCTATGTAACCTCTAAGCTACCCACCTCCTGTTTAAAAATGCCCCATTCCTGCTGTTCACTAAGCCACAGAAAATCTTTTGTAGGACCTCCAGCTGTCTGTAGACAAGGAACAACTTTTCATTCCACTTAGTCTTTGTGGCTTACCAGTAATCTCTGATGATGCGCCATCATCTGTAACATCACACTACAAAGACACACAGGTCTCACATTGGTAGGCAAAGTGATTTTTCCATGGCACACGTACAGACAGACACACAATCTGTGTGGTCTTTACTTGACTTCCTTTGTGATGTATTCCTGTTTGCCTTTGAGGTAAAGCAGGCGTCCGTAGAAGTGAATGACTTTTTAAGTGGCTTTGGGTGAATTTGTGGGACAAACAAGTGGTGAGGTCCATCTAAAACCTCAGTCTGAGCTTCATACACGGCAGGAGAGAATCGGAGTCAGGGAATGCATTTTGTTATGGGACTCTTCAGCATATGTGTGTATTTATTTGTGAGAGAACCCAAGACTTGTTGCTGGACCTACCATTGAGGTTTTCAACTGCTGTTTCAGTTCAGAGCAGAAGTATATTATTCTCATTCAAAACATCATTTTTCAGTTTGCCGTGGTGACATGAGGAACTAAATCCTCACTATTTTCTTAATTAGAGGGGTGAGCCTTCACTCACGCATAGTGTCTCTCAAACGTTCAGGCTGCTCTGAGTGCCGGGCAGCTGCCAATTGGTAATGAAGAACAAAAGCAGCACATCTGCTGTGGCTTTGGCGAGGGAACTCCAAGAAGGCATCAAAGCAAACTCCGACCTTTTATAGTAACCATAAAAAGACCGCACTCAGTGTTGGGATAAAAAACAAGAGGAAAAAAAATCATAATAATAATCTGGGTAAACAAAATCTGCTGGCTATACAGAAAAACACTCGCATGGAAAGCCAACAGTGCTCCAAGGCAACTAGAGGACAACTATCAATGGGGTTAATCCACGGGAACTTACGTCTCATAATTCTTCCAAGTGAGGAAACTAGACTCCATCATTATATCTGCTGTATCTGCAGCTTTGGAAGGAGGAAAACATGCAAACTAGACAAAGGTTTTGGCATTTGAAAGCTCCATGTCGCACAGATATGAAAGGATGAGCCAGACCAAAAGACTATGGCATATGGGTTTGGCCTGTAAAAAGAGATATGACATGATGGTATTGGTAAAACTAAAATATTTAAATTTAAATACAAAAGATATCTTGACGTTGATTCTAGTCAACTAAAACTAGCTGATGAACTGAAGACATAAGGTCACAGACCCAAGAAACTAACAACAACTTGTAACAACAATTTGTGCTAAACTCACGTTAGTTAGCCTGGCATACCATCATAATTATTTTTGTATTCTCTACAACAAATGAATCTGAACTCTAATGGCAGTAGCAACAGAATAAACTCTGATTGGACGTATTTGAATGGACATACAACCAATCAGAGAACCAAAACTTCCTATGTTCCTCTATAAACATAATTCCAATGTGTTGGTTCAACATTTTTGAACAATGGATATATGGCTAGCCACGCCATAGGTTAGAAAAAAAATACTGTCCAAATGTGGCAGGAAAAAAAGCAAACTATGTTTTTTTAAGATACAACCTGGTGATTTTGCTTGTTGTACTAAAATGACATCAAACTTTAGATGCAAAGAGTAACAGTGAGGTCAAAGTCAATTTTTTACTGCTGTGGTAGCTTCCCAGCTGTGGGCTAAAGCTGTCAGCTCAACACTATAGTTTAGGGCTGCTGATTGGAACACCATTAAAGCACCATTTGCAGGGTCATGTCTGGGAAACAGACGGGCTCCATCCATCATGTCCCGATGAAGACGTTCACAGGAAACACGTGGTCAAGATGCATTTTTCACTGTCAGCATTCATCTGCTCTCACAATATGCACCCATTGAATGCTGCATCTACAATGTGCTGATAAGTCATAAGTCTGGCTACAGAGCATGGAGGTAGGTCACAGTCACTGAGTCAATCATATATGACAAATGGAGATAGTTATCAATACAATTTTTCCGCTTACGGATGTATGGGCAAACTCTAAACCCAATGATTAAAAGTGGACTGTGAACACATCACATCATAAGAAGAACTCTAAGCCCTCAAGAGGTCAACTTAAAGTATTAATAACATTAAAAACACAAAGTTAGGTTATTGGCATATTTCTCGTAAAGTCAGTGTTATTATGGAATTGCATAAACTGTTTCAACTGTATTTAATCTTCTCTTTTAGTACTGTGTGTACATGAGAACAAAAGCAGGATAACAGCATGACTAATTGGGCCACATGGCAATTATCAACACAGTTGGAAACAATCTGTAACCAGACTGTTTGGTTGAGAATAACTAGTGTATAAAATACATTAGCACATGCCATAACAAGTAAGTTCTAGCAATTATGTGTGACCAAAGAATTTGCTGCGTCATATAAAAAGTTAGGCCTTGGTAATCTGCCGAGCAACTGTGTTTGGCAGCTGAAGGAAGCATGCTTTATTGGGAAAGTTACCATCACCCAAAAAGCTCAGGCACAGGGTGAAAGGCATGGTTTGGCAGTGCAGAACTGGAGAGCAGAAATGAGTCTCCCCCCGGCATGCTGCTTCCTCCATGCTCATACTGCATCAGGGAAACAACAGGACCACAGCAGAAAATCCTTTCCAAAAGCGTCCCCACATGCCTGCTTAAAAAGGGGATGCCACAGCCCATTCCCCCATTTGAATGCTGAGCTGCTGGTGATATGTGTGTGTCACTAACAGCTAGCTATGCTTCTGCAGGCTATCTGTATGGTTAGTCGAACTATAAAATGATTACTGTGATACTTTGGGGTGGCTCAGTCTGTAGGGGTTTGGGTTGGCACCTGAATGGCTCCTGGTTCAAGTCAAGCTGTGGACCAAGATACATGGAGCAGGACTGGTAGCTGGAGAGGTGCCAGTTCATCTCCAAGGTACTGTCGAGGTGCCCTTGAGAAAAGGCACAGAACCCCCAAACTGCTCAGGGCCGGCAGCCTGGTAGAACCAGCCCTCACTCCTCCTCTCCACTGCATGTGCATAGGTAGATGCGTGTGCATGAACAAGTTAATTTCCCTCAGGGATAACTACAGCATATAAAATTAAAATAATAATAATAAAAATATACACACTAGCCATGTTTCAGCATCCACTATAGTGTTTAATATGAAGATTTACAGAGAAGAAGAGAAGATGCTGACCCTGAGGTGCCTTCAACTGTGCTTTTGTGCGCACACACACACACAAACAAAGATGGAAAAGGCATCCGGGAGGCTAACTGTTTACAATTTTCTGGCTGTATGACACGAGGCGAGGAGACTCTGTCCAGTGAGGAACAATTTACATCGGCTTTCTTCCCCCACTTGTTTCGTCAGCACTTCCGAACATAGAGGCCTTCCAGTTCTTATCTGTGGTTTGTTACTTGCTCATTTTGCGGCTGCAGGTCACCGAGCTGTTTCACTAATCAGCTGTTTTCGGACCCGGTTGGCTACAGACTTAATGAAGGACTGTGAAAATGTCAACATAACACTGACCAGAGTCCTTCCTGTTGCAGGAAGAAGCAGAAAAAAGAAACTGCCATCTGAGAAAAAATTACATTTGTTGTCTTTGAATTCAACAAGACGCTTTTTCATTAGTCTCTATGGGTTGTTCAGGCTCAGAGCTGAGAAAGGAAACCAGAACTCAGGCGCTATAAATATTTAAAGTGTGGGAATCCTGTTCAAAGCTTAAAGTCTATTTCACTTCAGAGCAAACCTGACTGACTTTTCAAAAAAAAAAAACATGTCATTGCTTGCTGACCTACACAGTTATATAACAACAATGCTTCAGAGTAATTATGTTAAATAGTGTATTTGAACTAACAAGCAAGAAGAGCCACCACCTCATCATTAAATCAATTACCAAAAGCTGTATTTGGCAGCAGAGTCAGACACTGTAATTAGAAAAAACAAGATATTTAAGAGGTTTTTAAAGGAGTGGGAGGAGGAATTAGTGAGAGAAGAGTAGAGCACATTTTTTCATTCTATTTTTCATTAGTGTCGTCATTTCTCTCTCTTAGAAACTCCTACAAGCAGTTACACTCACCAGGTACAGTATGCCCATTTTGACATCTTTTTCAGACGTATACATGGTGAGCTCAATAAGATTCATTTATAGAATTCCACTCATGTTAGAAAGGACTATCTGCTCCCACAATAAGTGATACACTGGAGCTATCGGCTCACAGACAGTGTGGTTAGCCCGTTGACACTATGATGCTCATTGTTGTTATTGCTCTGACATACTCTGTGGCATCATCATTAGGCGGCACACTCACACCAAGGCAGGAGAAGCCTGTGCTGTTTGTTCCTGAGCTCAGAGAGAAAAACTGCTGAGGGAGAGCTGGCAGCTTCAGCTGGAGCTGAGATTGTTTGACGAAGGAGAGCAGAGAAAACACACTGCTACAGGCTGATGATCACTGTTTAAAAGAAGGCACAGTTCAGGCTTCTGACACCATTTGTCATGACGATGTTGAAAAATGATTTTTTTTTGGGGGGGGGGTATTATTGATAAAATCAAATATCTGTTTCTGTTATTAATCTTTTTGAAGAAAATACTATTTTCAGAGGAGGAAAAACACTCAAACAGCATGTGGGCAAACAAAAAACTATTCCCTCAGTTTGGTTCCCTTTTATTAAATAGAATCCCTCTGACATACTCCATCCACACACAGCTTGACCTGACGTACATACTGGCTACTCTTCTGGCCAGCAGCAAACTGTGAAGGTTGAAAACCACACACTGCAGCAGTCAGGCTGGTCTCATTCACAAAAATGATCACCTCAAACACTCACATGACAGACTCATAAATTCCTGAGCATGTCATACTGAACACACACTGACAACACTTACCATAGAATGTGTTTTTGTGCTGCCAGAACACACCACACATCACTAAAGTTCCTCTCCAAATATGTAAGAACAACACCTGAAGATAACTGCTGACTAAGATA
>JAVQJX010125407.1:0-12438 GCA_036025115.1 Ambassis agassizii
GGGTGTTATTCTATTAGAAAGGTGGGAAATATTTGAAAAATGGGGATAAAACCTTTGTGTCTAACTGCAGTTTCAGAAGATACCTTGTATTACATTTCTATAAATTTGGAGGCCTCACAAGAGACACATTAAACCATGAAGCAGCAAAAGCAGATATATTAATTCCTACCCAGTCCTCTATTGCCTATTATTCTGCTTCACTGCACCTTTCACACATCATCAGCGTTACAGTAAAAACTTTAGAAAACTCAGTCCACAGTAAAAGAAGTGATTATACAACCGTTCACACAGGAGTTGTGCTCCTGAATTAAGGCTATGACTTACTGGCCACAGTGAAGGTGACCTCCTGTGTCCTGCGTCCGGCTTTGTTCTGGGCCACGCAGGTGTAGGTGCCCGAATCCCCCCCCTCTGTCGGGCTGAAGACCAGATCTAGTCCGTCTTGGTACACTCTGCCCTCTGTGGGCACGCGCTGACCCTCTCTCTCCCACCACACCTCGGGCTCGGGTTTGCCACGTGGGGCGCGACAGGGTACCCTCTCCAGGCTGTCTGCTGTAAAAACCATGGCCGCCCTGGGCACCATGTCTTCTATCTCTGTGAACGAAAGCAAAAACAACTTAAATAAGCTCTGCTCTTCATCAAGAGCCATTTAGGAGTGAATCAGAGTACATTCAATTCCAACGCACAGACTTCCTCTCTTGTTAAGATTGGTCCTCTGATGTAAAGGGCATGCTGCAGTCATTAGAGCTCAGTAGGCAGACTGAGAATATAGGTTGTTTTAGTATGGGAATTAACGTGTGATCATATCAAAAGTGGCAGCCCCTAATTCAGAAAGTGAAATGAGATCTGCACGATTTACCAGACCTCCCACTGTGTGTGTCCCAAATGGAAGTCATTAATACTTTATTGGCCAACAAAGGTCTAAAAGCTGGTGAGCAGCCGCAACCTTGAATGAATCCAAGATTGGATCAATTAATGAGAACAGAAGAATACACACATTGCTCAGCAGATGAAAGTCAAACTGTGAGAATGGGGGCGCGGTTTTAGTGAAACGAATGAGGTGGAGTGAATGTTGAAACTTGTCCTTAAATGCTGAATTCTACCGTGACACAATCCCCTATTAATGCCTGTAGGGATTACCATCAGATTAAGTGAATTAAGGTATTTAAATGGAGCTGTGGTTCACTGGGTTAACACTGCAGATACAGTCGTACCTCGTTAATCCAAAACCCTTGGGGGAAAAAAAGAGGGGCCGGTGGTGGAGAGGAATAAAGTGCTCGGGATATTGAAATGCACAGAAATTCCAGCCTTAAGCTTATTCAAAATATTTGACTTGCATGCACTTGCATCTTACAATGCTGGGCTGATTTGTAAGATGAGAAGATACTTCAGCTTGCTGTAGGTTTAACCTTCAGAAGCCATTTAAAAAGCTGTTTAAGGAAGTTAGCTTTGGAAAAATAGTGATGGGAAAATGTGGAGGATTAAAACAGCTGTGATAAGTCTGGACATGTACATGAGATAAGATTTAGAGCCTTAAATACAACTACAAACTTATATTTGTTGCAGCTTTTTTTATCTGATTACATTTACTTCTTCTTCACAGGGTTCCAGGTGCCGCTCTCCTTTGGAGGAAGCTTGTTGGGCTATAGAACAGCTGGACTGTGTGGAGGAAATAACATGAAGGGGAAGTGGCACAACGCTCCACTACAGTGTGTGTGTGTAGTGGATACAGCTGGGCCGGATGTCAATAAGGGAATGTGATTATCACCAGAGAGATCTGGCAGTAAGTGAAAGAGCCAGGAGAAGAACGGAGGAGAGAGATAGAGGGCAGGATCAATGTGTAGTCCACTGTCAGATTTCTGAGTGCGTTATCGTACCAGCTATAAGCAGGGAAGCCTCCAGGGTAACTTGGGAGCCTTTGAGGCCACGGCCAACACACTTATAGGTTCCGGTGTTCCTAGGTTTGACCTGGGTGATCATCAGAGTCCCATTGGACAGCAGGAACACACTGTGGACGACAAGAAAGACAATAAAAGAACAGAACATGTGCATCTGCAAATAAGTCATGGCAGTGGAGATGGAGATGCTCTGCTGCACAATACAACACATGGCAGAGAATTGGGGCTATTTTGGACTAATTCAATATTCTTGGCCTGATACCTTCACTGTCTGAATTGCCCCAAATCAGTAAACCAAAGCCATGTGCTTGGCTTAAAAATAGTAAAATCTCGGAATCTGTCCATAGAACACAAAGTAAAGCACTCTACACCATGAGGGCCATCCTAACAGCTGGCCCCGGTGGCCTAAGAGTACCAGTGTCAGTGATGGACAGGATGAGAAGTAATTAAAGGCTGACCTTAAGCCAGCTCCAAGGATGACAGATAAGGAGCTGCACATCCAACACAGCAGAGAGGAGCAGCTCATCACGCAGTATGAAGCAGAGCTCAGGGGAAAAAGTGAATATGTAAAGTTAGAGAGGGAACGAAGTGAAGGAGTTTTCCAGAAGCAAGAATATCTGGTTGTACGGTGCATTCCCACAGGAGGGGTGATATTTCTGTGTCATCTCGTCTCCTCTGTTCAGGAGAGTGAGGGAAATGAGCTGTGGGAGTTTGTGTGCGTTTCCACCCAAGAGATGGAGATCTAGTCTGTGTAACATTACTCTCAGGGACGCAGTCTGAAATAACTACAAAACAAAATGAACAAAGACAGAGATTCTTTTAATTCTGATAACTACACGAGATACTGTGCAGAAACAAGCACATTTTAGCCTGCAAAGTAGGTTTGACCCATGAGGCAGATCTTGTCTTTAAGCTTGTATATTATACTTTCACACACCTGAAATAAAATCTAATCTGAGGGAGGTTATGATAACAGCGCAGGTATGATAAATGACTGATATCCCATGCAGAGAGCTGCATTCCTCTGGCATTACAATCTGTATCTGGATCAATAAACAAAAATAGACAAAGCACCAGTCTGACATGAAATACCACAACCACACAGAGGCCACACAAAACAATGTGTGTGTTTATATATTCATGCTTCTTATACCAATCTCTCTACTGAGCGGAGTCATCACTGCTTAGGTGACCAAACCTGCCTCTGACAGGCTCATTACACAAATGACTGACTATTGATATTGGAGTTCTTCACCTTGCTTGCTCAGTGAGCTCAACAATCACTTTAAAACAGAAAACCAGGATCTTACTCACTAGAATGTTACTGTGGATAAGCATGAGGTGCTATGAACCCTGAGGATATGCTTGGCACTGTGTATAGAAATTGGATATTATCTGGTGCTTATGTGTTTATAGGGGACATGCTGGTAAGCTGATTGTAGCTGGAGGGTTTTTTCCGCTCAGTGAGCACTGGAGACCTGCAAAGTCTTCTGTGATAGGCTGGAGAGTGAGGCTGTGTTAAAGTGATGTATAGTAAGGCGTAGAGAAACTTTACAGTGCTCTATTCCAGTAATAACATTCCTTTATGTGCAATTTGGTGAAACAGCAGACAGAAAGCCTTGTGCAAGGGTTCCACCTCATTGGGTTCAAAGGGATTGGAGACCAGTGCTTATATAATGGTGAGGTGGAGGAGAGAGGAGGAACTGGAGGTAAGATGAGGAATAAAGAGGGAGGGTTTAATGCACTGCACATACCGAGACTTGTTCACCAACAGTTCATTTTCGTGGTACCACTCCAGCGTGGGAGGAGGCTCTGCAGTGAACTGACAGTGCAACATAGCCTCCTCGTTCCTCAACACCGCCTGGTCTTCAGGAGTGACCACCGGCCGTGGGAAACTCTTATCTGGAAAAGAAAAACATCTGCATGATTTCATTTGCAAGCATCAGACCATCAAGTTCCCTCTGTGTGGATCAACACTGATATACTCCTTTATTAAAAGCTGCCAACAGCAGCTTGTAAGAAAGCGGCCTGCAGGTGGCGTGACGTGTGTCCCACCGACCCACTGGGAAGCCTTATTGAGGTCAGTGAAGAGAGCCTGCAGCTTATCAGGACCATTATCTCCCTTGTTTTGACCTCTTGGATCACACACAGGGGATGATCTCTCTGTTCTCTGTGATAATCTACAGACACGCTATTCCTGCATAAGACTCAAGTGGGATCAACTACAATAGAAACAAAAGTAATGATCAATTTGTTAAATAATAACAAAAGAATTTATTTGACCTTTAACACAAGGCTGACCTGCCAAACCCAGAGCTTTGGTACGGCACAACCAGGAGAAAGAGTAATTACAGCACAGATTTTAGGCCATTATTACCCCCTAAACTGAAAGGCGCTGAGCTCAACAAAGAACTGGGAACATGAAAATATCCCTAATCCAGGTTTTTGCATGTGAGTATTTCAAATCTGCACAGCTAATGCAAGTCCAGTGCCAGCTGCAATTTTAGGATAAGTCTATGGATTGGTGTGAAGAAAAAGAAGACACCCGGCACACCCGGCTCACTCAGGAAGTGAAAAGTGCATTGAAAACTGGACTAAATCTGTCAGCCTTTCTTTATGGTGACGTCTATACAGAAGAGCGGAGGGTGGCAACGGCGTAACTGGAAACTCAACAATTATCCATTCTTCCTCCTCCCAGGTGCTAACGTTGCGTGTCTCTGTGTTGCAGGTGGCTAATTAAAGTGGAGCAAGGCATCAGGTTTCTTGCACAGATGTGTGCTGCCTTATGTACTGTACTAGTTATGTGTTGAGGATAATACACAGGGGGGCACCAACACACATGCAGAGTAAACAACGACAGTCAGCATGAGGGCCTGCAGAAAAACATCACCTCCTTATGAAACACAGAAAAGCCCTGCTGCTGGGGGAGCTGCTGTTATTGTTCACTCTGTGTATGTTTCTGTTAGCGTGGGAGGAAAGTGCTAACACACACACACACTGTGAGGTAATCACATTACAAACTTCCATCACTTTCTCTTCCGGCTCTCTCTCGCCGCTAATGGTGTTTACACCTTCCTCCTCTTCTTCCACCATTTCCAGGTGCAGAAATGTGGAAAAATCAATTAAACCCTGAAAACATCCTATTAGTAATGGGAGGCAACAAAAGCCGAAATAGCCAATTAATTAGTGTGTCTATTAAGTGACAGAAAAGTAATCAGAAAATCATTTTTCAAACAAAAAGTGCAACACGCATGGTTTCATTTTTGCAAAATTGTCATTTCTCACTCATGTTTTGCAAAAGAATGGATGAAGAAAGTGACACAAACACACACCTATAATGTTCAGAGTGAAGTTGTTGCTGCAGACGTGTCCTGCTGCATTTTTGGCGCAGCAATAATACAGGCCGTTGTCGTCTGGACTGGCGCTCTTGAAGGAGAGCGTCCTCTCCTTGTTGTTGATCTGATGGCTCTTCTCTGTCAGCTTCACTGCATCCTTGAACCACTGGCATGTCGGTCTGAGAGGATGAAGAGGGAGGATTAAAGAGGAGAGGCATGAGAGAGGTTTGGAACAAAAAAAAGAGACGAATCATAGGTGAGGACAGGGGGAAGAAAGAAGAAAGAGAACAAAGGAAGACGAGGGCATGAGAGAGGCCATCAAGCACAGATGAATCCTTTTTCAGTACAGTCCTCAACATGATCCTAGGAACTCTGAACTTTAGGTGGCAGGGGAGGGGAGGACACTCACCGTGGGTGTCCATCGATATGACAGCGCAACGTGACTGGTGCAGAGCTCTCAATGTCTCCTTCTGAGACGGGTTCCTTCAAAGTCACAGCACCACTCTCCAACCCTGTAGAGGCAGAGAAAGACAGGAGAATGTAAGCGGGAGGAGGGAGGAATCACAATAGTACAGGAGGAATCATTGAGGAGAAGGACAGGAGGAAAAATTGAGTTAAGTGGTTGTCCTGTCATCTGTCCTTATGGGATAAAGCCAATGGGTGAGGCGGAGAGATGGCGAGTGCACATCACCAGGTCAGCTCACATCAGCATACCACTGTCCACTAACCCTTACAGGATTTTTATGCATTTAATGGACTTGCTGTAAAATCAGCTGTCAGTGCATCCTTCAGAATTGATTAGCTGTTTCTAGGGAGGAGCGAATGCCACAGCAAAGAAATGAGATCCATCACTCACACATGTAACATGAAACTGATCAACACTGTCAGAGTAACAGATGAAGCAGAGATCAATTGAAGAAAGCAGATGGAGCGAAATTGATCCACTGTCAAGATGGAGGTGAGCGCTATTAGTGGGAAACAATAAGTGTAATGAGTGTAAAGACTAACTATACATGTCAACTCTCACATGACCTCTGTACAGAGGCATTCTGCATTACTGCCTCACACTTGTATACCTCTGCTGACCAGCACAGTTTGCATTCATGTCTGTCCACACTGATTCCTTGTGAAGGCTTTAAAGGAGGTCAATAAGGCCTTAGAGGCAAATTCTGATTTACGATACAAATAAAATGTTTTGACTAGTAACACAGATAGAATATGAAACTGCAGCCTTTCAAATATCTATACAATCTGGACAGACTGAATATGGGTGTGCAAGATTTATGTCAGCAAATCTATGTGGAATATGGTCACAATGTCACCTTCTGTTCCTGAGTTACAGCCAGAAAAGTGTTTAGCAGAACATCATGATGTCACGGTGAAGCTGACCTGATCGCCTTGTGGATATAAAATATCACCATCACATCATTTTGGACGTGTGTGTGGAGTTTTGTCAAAACGAGCGCATGAATTCATGTAATGAGTTGTGCAGTCCTTGTAGGAAAAAATGGGACACACACACGACCTGAAAATATGATGTAAAAATGTATTTTCCCTACTATGCTGAGTGTCAGTCATAAAAATGTTCGATATAATCACATGTTTCTGTGCTGAGACCAAAACTGCCTCCTTGCTGAGTGATACTCTGACTGTAATAGTCTTACTGGAATTCCCCCTTTCCTCCTGTGTTGACTGCACAAATACTTCATGTTTTCACTGAATGTGAACAAGGACTAATTGTTATTTATGTGATGACATGGATGCAATAGTTGTATTACATTCACTAACTGTGTGGTTACTAGATGCACTCATTGTTTGTTTGGGTTGCTCTGGATTATGCATGAGTCTGTAGGGGTTTTGTGTGCAAGACATTCCGCTAATGCTGCGCTCCATTCATATGGCCTCTGGCTGAATAGTGCGGCTACACCTCTGCTGGTGTGTGGATCATCTCTGAAATATGCATGGCATGACCCCACCTGAGACAATGGTGGAGAGAGAGGAAAAGGCGCAGCACCCCTGTGAGGTCAGAAGGGGCGCTAGAGGAAGACCTGTCACAATGAATTACACTGGATCTTGCCCTGCACCCGGGGGATCATGGGAAACCATGTCAACAGTAACAGGGCCTCCATTCCAGCTGCTTATATCCCCATCTGAGCTAGGCACAGCTCATTAGCTTCCTCCTAAAACAGATGCCCAACAAGTGTGTGTATCACCCTGCAGGGGAAGTGTGTGTGTTTGTTGCAGTGAAGAGTGAAAACACAGATGATGCTGTTGTGCCTGTAAGCATAAATACATGCCTGCAAATGTATCTCAATAAAGCAGTGGATGCAAATTGACTGCGCGTCTCATTCAAGGACGTTACAGTCAAAGTGAGATGGAGGAGGAGGAGGAAGTGATGAAGGGCATCGCAGAGAGGAGGACCTGGGGCCAGACAACTCAGACAGACGTGTTATTAATGCACCGAAAGCAAAAGGGGGAAGACAGAAGGGGAAACAATGAGTCACTGAGGAGGAGGAGATGTGTTGGAAGAACAAGTCTCATTTGGAGCACACCAACCATCATGTGAACACCAACTGAAGCATTTGTTGTAACCTGTCTGGAGTAACAGGTGTGTATTTACGTGGCAAGACAAATAGTGGTGCATTTATCAGAAACCATGCATGGTTTTCTTCCCTAAAAAACTAATAACAACTTATCTTTAGCTTTGCTAGAAATCATTCACATTCCACCAGAGTCTGAAACGTAGCCAAACAACAGGGCAAAGACAGAGACAAAGAAAAAACCCGGCTGAAAAGAGAAGACACACCTCATAAACTCCCCAGTGACTGTCTAAAGTTTCTACTCCAACAGATTAAAAGTAATACTTGCCATCACTTCATTCCCAATTTGACCTGGATTTCCTGACAGCCGCATTTTCTAACCCTCACAGCTCCATTCACGTCTCAGGTTTCTCCAGCTGTCCTCTCGACAAAACAGAAGGCACTGTTTCATAACCTATTAGTGGCAAATACTTCCCCATAATCCCTCTCAGAATGCATGACTAAGTGTTGGAGCAGGCCTGGCAGCTAACGCCATAATTAGGAGTGTATAATTATTATGTTGTAGGCAGAACAGGAAGCTCTATCAACACAGGGATGATAACAGATGAATTGTGAGGATACAGTCGACAATTCATCCTTCAGTGTGCCAGAAGGCAGCTGAAAATGTGTGTGTTTCACTCAGTGAGCTGATTTGTTGCCATGGAGAAGGGTTTCAGCACAGAGAAGCATAGTGGATTGTGTTATCCAGGGGATTTGATTGACAGGACCATATGGGTATGGAGATACATGTGGCAAAATGTGCTCATATTGTAAACATCGTTAGAAAGAAAAAACCTGGGAAAGAGACCCAGCTCACTGTTAGAGGAGGTGTCAAGTTTTATCAGCTGTGGCTGACAGAGGTCAGCGGGGCAGGCTGCAAAATACAGCAAGGCAGAGAGATGAAGCTGTGATGGGGCAGAGACAAGAGGAACACCAGGGAGAAGTCAGTCTGCAGAGGAGAGACTGAAGGATGGAGCCTGGCTCATTAAACAAGAAGAACTGCAAAAAACATGTATGAAGTGAGTCAGGATGAGAATAAGTGAAACTGTGCTGTGCAAGGAAACACAGCTGCTAAACAAATGTAGGTTAAGGACACATGCTGTGTGACTAAGCCAAGATGGCGCGCATGTCTGCTCATGTACAAGTGACTGTGCCGTTTCAAAGACTGAATAGGGAGGAAAATGTCCCTGCTTGCCTGAGTTTCAACAGAACGTTTTCCCAATTCCTGCAAGCAATGTCACTGACTTCCAAAACACTGTCAGTCTGCATCTTATCACCAAGACTCAAAGACCAGAGCTGACTGTAGTGATGCCTGAGCCTCTGCTGAGTGCAGTCTCGCCATGGAGACCTAGTGCCCGAGCCGGACAAAGGGATGAAGGAGGGAGGGGTTGGTGGTAAAGCTGCTATTAGTGAAAACAGAAGGGGGATAATTACTTTGAATAACTCTCAACTGGCAGGACGGGCCCACCCACCCACCACTGAAAGCAAGATAAATTAACTCTCTCTGTACAGTGCAGGAGGGGAGCGGAGAGGGGGACGATCTACTCAGACTACAGTGTACAGTGCATATGGAACACCCCCCTCCAGACCCCTACCCTCCCTTCCAACCCACATTTACTACTATGCACGCAAACTAGCATACACATGAGTGACTGCACATTCAGTATTAATGCCGGGGGGGTCTTGCTGTAAAGCTGCATGCGGCTTTATCGCCCGTTAAATGTATGTTGTGGAAATATGAGGCTATCCGTCATAACATGGTCTGATCCATTTAAAGTGATCCTCATGAGGCCAGCCAACCTGTACATTAAGAAACAGAGACAAATATAACACAGAGGAGTCTATAGGGGAGACGTGCTACTGTGTGTTCGCCTGCATGCTTTCCTCAAAATAATCTAATTTCCCCTTTAACAGAGGAAAGACATTCTTATCTGAAGTCATGCATAAGGAATCCACTCACACTGCTGTATTCTTATCAGACTGATACTCTTAATCTTGTAGTTCCAACCAGGGTGAAGTGAAACACCTCTGCTTTAAGTTTTGCTTACACGTGAATAACCAGAAATATTTGCCAGTTTTCCCAGCATCATAATTCTGTTCTATATAAAGTAGATTTGCTAAAAGCCTCTTTAAACAGCCCCCTTGAAAGGCTGCTTCAAATGAAGCTCCATTAAACAATGTGAGAGGCAGATGGAGGGTCCATGCATGCAAGCACTCAATATCAAATCTAAATACACAAAAATATCATGTCAGATTCAGCATCAACCCACCAATCACATCTGGCTTTTGTCCTCAGTGGGTATCAGTTTTCTTTGTTGGTCACAAGCATCACATTAAAAGACAGGAAATAGCTTAAGTTAGCCAGGGTTAGTATGCTAAAAGTAGGAGGATGTCCTACTACATCAAGGCACAATGTTTTCTGTGTGTGGTTTGGAAACCACTTGATGATGTCAAACATGACAAACCAGAAAAAATAGTTTTGACACATTTGGGAACTAAAAGCTCTGGATGAACTTTGAATTCTTTGTCTGTATGCTGTGTTTTTGTTGTTATTGTCAGTTCTATCTAATGGCAAAGACCAAAAACACCAAAACAATGAGCTCAATGACACTACAAAGGTTCTGAGGGGGAATCATAGAGTTATGTACTAATAGCAGCACAGTCAATAATTCTGTTCGAAAACATAAAAAATGATTTACAGTTGCAGTTCTATCAGAAATATATTTCTGGACCCAGATATCAATAATCTCAGAGATTTAAGTCTCTCTTATAAACAGGTGCCCATGTACATTTTTCCAATTAACTGGGCTCAGTCACTGTTTTTAATTAACACATGACTTTCTATCCAATAAAAATAAGCTTTTGTTCTGCACTCTGTGGAAATGTAAAAACTTTGGCAGATAAACTGTGTTATCCAGGGTCATGATGGCAGCTCTGAGGAACTGGTGCTTCATGTCTAACTTGTTTTCTTTTGTTTTTTATCTGTGGGAGTATGACAGTTGAGCTTTATTGACACATTAGATCATGTGTAATTACAACACATAAAAGCAGCTCCAGATTCCACAACGCTTTGGAAATGTTAAATGTTAAAAACTGGTATTTATTCAGTGAGAATGAACAGGATGGATCACAGACTGCACATATCCACAGAGCCGAGAAAGAAGGGGTTAACCTCCTGATCTCTCTCTTCCATCTGACTCTACTGGGAGGTCTGGACGCTCATCTGTTCTTGTAATCAGCCTTTGAACAAGTATCATCACCGCAAAGAAAAACCTCCCGGCTGAATGTAGCAAGAGAAGAGAACATATTCCAGATGGGGCCATTTTTCACCCCTTTTTTTCCCCCTCTCTGTCCTGAAAACTCTGTGTTTGTACGACACAAAGGCTTTTCAGTAACAACGGGTACCTGAGGGCCTTCAACAATGCACAAACAAGGTTGTTATTTATCCCAAACAGAGCTGTGCCCAATTCCCATGGCTTCCTCTGAAACTTAAGAGGGTCATTGAGGTTTGGTTATGGGGCTAAACAACAAAATTAAGATACTAGCGTGCCTCTCCTTAATTGGACAGAAAGTTTAGAAAGTGACAGAGTGAAAAGCCTGACATGAATAGAAAAAAGCTGGAGCAAAGAGGACAGTGTTAAACTAAACCTAAATAATTACACAGCTAGAAGGTGAATTACACTGCTCGGTAATTTCCTGACAAAAGCCTTTTGAGAGTATATGGGAAAAGAGAATGTTACACAACGGAGAAAAAAGAAGGATACAAGCAACAAGAAACACATGCTTGGTGGTACACATATCCAGTTTCCCTACAGAGAGAGGGAGATGAAGCCACAAAGAACAAGGCAACAAGGTGGAAACATTCCTCCAGCTCATACTACCCGTCATCTTATACTGTGACTTTTGTTTTGCTTTTTTGATCCAGAAACTGGATGCACAGCCCTCGCTGCCATCATGAAACCCTGTCAGCTGGTAATTTTCACTCAGGAAATCAAAGAGGGGCGAGAGTGGCGGGAAACTAAACACTCACACTTGATATTGAAGGAGGCGTTGGTGGAGTGGAGCACCTCTCCTGTGACCAGGTTTTGTGCCACGCATTCAAAGTTTCCGGCGTCCAGCCTCCGATCCACAGCGCTGAACTTGAGGTTGTTGCCCTCCTGGTAGCGCCTCTCATTGTTTTCCAGGGGCTGGCCGTTGTGAAGCCAGCTGTATCTGATGTCAGTGGGGTCGCTGACCTCGCAGCGTAGCATGGCGCTCCGGCCATGCAAGGCATCCTGGGACTTGGGCTCCTTGGTGAACTGGATGGTAGCAGCCTGGATGGACAGAACTAGGAAAGAAAGAGGGAAAGTAAATGACAGAGGATTAGAATGGGCCTGCTGTTAACATTTTACTGCTTTTTCCGTTCATTAAGTGTATGCCATGGTAACCACTTAGCCCTGTGGAGGAATGCGATGTTTGGACAATAACGGCTAGCTGTGAATTATTTTGTCGTAAAATGATCAGACCCAACATGGAAAAAATACCTTTCCCTCTAAGTGACGCTGTGATTGTGAGTGTGTGCTTGGACAGTCACTTGCACACACACACACACACACACACACACACACACACACACACACACACACACAC
>JAVQJX010125427.1:0-13237 GCA_036025115.1 Ambassis agassizii
TGAAAAGGTATTTTTTTTATTAAAGCGGTATAATTAAACAATACACAGATGCCAGTGACATCATGTCAAATTATGATGAGAGAAAAGGGGGAGAATATGGTTCTCATAAAAAGAGTTGGAGTGAGACCTCTGTATTTGCTTGAACCATCTTTGTGTTAGCTAAGCAGCAGCATGACCTGCGTGTGTGTCATAATGTCAGAAACTACTGTTTAGGATGGTGAAAGTCAGCTTCATATCACAGCTATTTACTTATTCTTCAGCAAAATAAACAAGGTACGTTTTACCGGCTTTCATTTAATATCAGTGTATGTCTGTGTTAATGTGATCAGACAGTAGCTGTCAGGGGATAGTCATTGTTTCAGGTGGTCTGTAATCATACAGAACATATATATAAGTTCACATATGTCAAACGCATGAAAATAAAATGAAATAAAATAATGGAAAATGTTTGAATATTTTTTCAGATCCTATCAGTGTGTGAAGATGCCAGCTGGTGTGTCTTGGGCTCGCTACATGAAGCTGTTAGGAGCCAGTGTTTTGTCCATGTTTGCAGGAGCACAGGTCGTCCATCAGTACTACCGACCTGATCTGGTGAGGGGCAAAAGTAACTTCAGTTTTGTGTTTTCTGTACCTGCTGCATAAAATTAAAGATGACATGCTGCGTGATGTTTTAATCTTTCAGAGTATACCTGAAATCCCACCAAAACCTGGAGAGCTACGAACAGAATTGCGGGGATACAAAGTGAGAGAAGAAGTTGCTGGAGCCTTACAACAGAAACTGGACTGATGTGAAATCACGATTTAAAGAAAACGGCTTCAAGTACAGAAACGGTGCAAATTCACAACCTCAAGTCTAAACAAGATACAAACAGAGACACGTGGTGCAAATGGGAAAAAAAGAACACCACACGATGCAAACTGAAAAACACCTACAAACAGAAAACGCTGCATAACAACCACAACGGAAGTGCGTTTGGCCCCTCTCGGCCACCGTAGTATCCACTGCTAAAATCAGCAATCTCCACGTGATGAGGAACACATTTTTTTCTGCTTTAATCTCTTCATCCTTTTTGAATGGTTTTTTTTTTCTGATGATGAAACTGTAAGTAGGCCAATATAATTTCTGAGCAGAAACATGTATTTTACATTAAAAAAAATATCAAATGAACATAACTTTGTGGTATATATTGGCTGTATTTCTATACAAATATAAATGATAATAACACAGTCTAGGAGGTAATACATACAAATTTCTGTCCAGCAAAAATAACTTTTGTTAGGCACTCTACTAAAATGTTACGGTTTACCTCAAACGTTGAGCGCGCGCATATTATGTCATCAGCGTATCATAGCAACAAGCCCAAACAAACGTTACTGCAAAAAAGATGGCGACCCAGAGGGACGTAGAAGCAGAGAATTATCTCAAGAAACACAAAATTGTCGAACTCATGGACAATCTGATCAGCATGCTCCTCTTTCATAGACCCGGTTGGAACATTTTTTGTATTTCTTGACGTTTTTAGTCAGTTAGCTAGCATTGCTTTCCATGGTAGGTAGGTAGGTAGGTAGGTAGGTAGATGGTAGAAAGGTTAGTACTTGACATCAGGGGTTAGTACTTAAGTATCACTAGACTAATTCAAAAATTAGGTAGAGTTAGGTAGAGAGAATTAGAAGAATTTACCTCCCCCATCAGTTCACCATGCACTTTAGACACACCATAGATGGTTCGTGGTCTTTGGACACAGAGGTCAGGGGCCGGGTCACGTGGAGAAGAGGGGCCAAATGCTCCAATAGTACTGGGGACAAAGAGGCGCAGGCAGTTCTCTAGGGCCAAGTCCAGTACATTATGTAGACCTGGATGTGTAGCAGATGACCACAAGAGAAGTGTTCAAACCTTCATATCTTTAAAAACCTGATGCATGTAAACAGTGTGTTTTATCAAGCGGACCTGTGATGTTGATCTTTCGTGCCAAAGCCACATTAGCCTCACCCACAGCGCTGAGTAGAGCGCTATAGTGGACCAGCCAAGTGATACGATTATTTACAATCAGTTCTCTGAGGTGTTTGTAGTCCAACACATCAGCGTATACAAACGGGCCTAAAGGGAAAAGAGAGAGGAGGTGAGGATGGCATTAAAAAGCAATAGTGTGAATTAAGTAAAGAACCCGCAATGAAATCTAAGCATACCACTGGTGATAACATGAGGTGGGGGCTTCTTGATGTCTGTCAGGATTACATTGTCTCTTCCATACTGTTTTCTGGACATTAATATAGATATAATCATGTTTAAATTTCAAACATTTATAACAAACTATATTTGTTAATAATTCTTCACATCTCACCTCAGCATCTGTGCAAGTCCCACACCTAACTGCCCAAGACCACCTGCAGAATACAATGTGTTATTAATGTGAAGTGAAAATGTATGTTTTTGGTAGCTGAAAAAAAAAGCTCTTTGTTTGTTTCAAAGCTTTACGCCTGGACAAAAAGTGACAGCACACTATTGTTCTTTGCAAAGTCACTCATTGGTCCTTTTATGTCACTATAGTGCCGTCTGTATGCACCCTATTGTGATGAATCAAAATGGGGCCGTGCTGCTGCACAGTGAAAACAACTCAGAAAGGACAGCAGATGTCTGTGGTATCATTCACGTCAGCGATGATAGAATGAATTCTTCAATCCAATGTATTTCATTTTATGTCACATTAGTGATCTAATGGGAGTTTATCTAAATTATTGCCACTCTGACTCTCCTTTGTAAGGATAAGCAAACAACTCAACAATGCTCTGTGGGCAACAATAGAAAACAGTGGCTGCACAGTGAAAGTAGTAGAAAACAAAGGCAGCGTCCCAGGTTCAGTGTTTGGGTCGCTGTGGAAAAGTCCATCCATCTCTGAATAAATAAACATCATGTTGAGGCAACTACAGTGTTTCCCCTGTTGGGAGATGGAACCTGGTTTCACCTGTGATGAGGACACGGGGGTTCTCCTGAGCAGGCGAGTGGCTTGTACTTTCCATACTGTTCCACCTGCTCATCTGCCTGGGCAAAGAACTGAAAGCACGACCCGGCCAGCTCCGCGTCCTGCTGAGACAGCCTCGGCAAAAGACGCCCAGTACAGCCGCAGTGGGCACACAGATCCGTACAGCCGGTTGCATGTCCAGCAGTCCTTAGAAAAGTCACAGTAAGCTTAACCAAAACCAAAGTGATCACACTACACTACACATAAACAAGTAGCTTTGAAATGCCAAATAATATGAATTGGAAGATAATAGATTACCTGTGTGCTGACAGACAGATTTAGAGATCCACAGACAGGTGATTCTTGATCCAAAGCCAGCAGTAAATCCAGGACTATTCCTCAAAACTAAACTAAAGCGCCAGACTACAAGATTATTATCAAATCATTCACCATCTCATTTTACCCAGTAACCACTGGATAAATAAGCAGGTGTAGAGAGTCATGCTGGGCTATGTGGTTCTTGTCCACTTTGTATATTCACTGACGCTTGTGGCTCTTGACTGAACAGGACTACAGTCTCCAGCTTGCAAAGCTCCGTGTGTGCAAACATGCTGACTTGCTGTGCACAGGGATTTGTATTGTGAAGAGTGTTTAGCTGAGCTTAACAGGACTGGGAGGTGTGTCAGTTATACAGCCTTCTCCTATTGATAATATTTATGCGTGAATATATGTCAGAAAACAATTATCCCTGCTGGCCATTATGCTGAGCAGGGACTAGAATTACAGGAAATTAACACTCTATAAATAGAGGGCTTAAAAATGATAATATATTCTACCTTCACTGTATTTTCTCCACTTAAATAAATAAATAAATAAATAAATAAATAAATAAATAAATAAATACATTTTAAATGACACCACTGCTTTTTGGACATACAATTTTTATGAAAGCATAAAAATACTGTACATTACACTCTGAAGGCATTGCACATGGGTAATATTCCTTTTTGAAACATGGTCAACATGTTCAACAAAGTAAAAGAGCGTCAGCTAAGCACCAGCTTTCCCCATTCAATGACCATGTTCCTTATTTCCTCCTGAACCTCTTCGAGGTATTGGGCCTGCGGAGTCCACCTCAGAAAAAAGCCTGTGGGTAAGACATGGAATTGAATTAGCGGTAACATTTTAAGCATACAACAGTATCGGTATTGCTGATGATGATGAAAGGTAAATGAGATTTGGTGTGAATGTATGCACCAATCACAGCTCACCTTTCCAGAGCTGTAGGGACTGAGGGTGAACTGAGGGCCAGATTGCAAGTTCCGTGGGCTCATACAGGGGGTTACAGTAGTAATCTCTCTCTGTGGACCTCAACAGGGCCTTGAAAAAACAGTGAGTCTTATCCATTACCCCCAGGGCACACCTAAATTAGAAAAAGTGAGGATAAGTTTGAAGCGTTACATCACAGGTGCAATCAACTGTCTATGACAAACAGATTTAGAGATTTAGCTGTCCATGTTGATGACTAACTAACCTCTCCTGATCACTGTTACACAGAAATGTCCCGTAGTCAGAGGCATATACTTCAGTCGCCAATTGCAGGAGCAGCGTCTCAGAGAAGCCCAATGCCAAGGGGAACTGACGCCATAGCTGCCACACACAGTCCAGCAGCAGCAGGAAGACTGGAGACTCCTGCTGGAGGCGAGCATGGGAGTATGCTGAGTGGGCACATCGCTGCTGGAACGGGTGTCCGGCCTGCAGAGAACACAGTTATTCATATAAGCTCATATATAGTTTATAAAAGCTTTTTTTTTTCTTTGTTTAAAGAATATATCTATGTTGCTTTAATTGAAAAGACCACTGACTTTTTTTTTTGTCAAGCTCTTTCACCATAAAGGCTGGACAGTGTGGCAATATCCTTTTAGCAAGGCATTATGTCAGAACCACACATGTGCTCAGTGGTTAGCGTTACCATAATACTTCACTTGCTGTGTCTAAAAAAAGGTCTATGGTTTGGTTTTAAATAAAGTGTTTACCAATCTAACTAATCATTAATCTTATTATTAGCTTGATCATATAAAGTCTGTGTTACTACAAAAGGACATAATCCTACCTGCACCCACTCTCTCTCCAGCAGAGTCAGGAAGCCCTCCAGTGTACGGCAGTGTGGGTCCATGATGAGCTGAGCCAACGTGCTGATGAGCAGAGAACAGTCTGTCCCTTCAGAGCCGTGAACCAGAACTGAATGCCCATCCCTCGACAAAAACAAGAGACATATGCAGGCTGACTTAAGAACGTTTGACATCCTGTGAGTACACAAAACAGAGCCCCCCCACCCCCACCTCCTACACGGGAGGATGATTTCCTCACAGGAAGGTGCACTTTTACCTAAAGTAGATAAGTGTGAACACACACTGTGGGTTGTAGCTCATACCTCTCCACACACTCAGCCAGCAGTCCAGCTGTTGACAGAGCAGTTTGGACATGAGACAGCCACTTTGAATTCTCCAGTTTACTGAGCCAGCGGTCCATGTTGTGGGATTCATCCCCACAAGCCTCCACCAGTTTAATGAGACTCTCCTGCAGAGATTTACCCCTGGACACGCATGAAGAGGAAATCGGTTTGGTTAGCCCGATGGGACACGTGGCGCTAACAAACCTTTTTGTAGCATCCGTACCTTTCCATCTGTCTGTGCAGTCTTTTCCAGCGGCTGTAGCAGGATTTGGACTCAATCCCTCCGCCTGTCATCCGGGCCTGCTGAGCCTGCTGACTGGAACGGGTGTCGATAATGTAACCTTTGTCTGAGCCATCGATCACAGCCTGGAGGAGGAGCTCATCTTCCTTGCATCGCTTTCTATTGGCTCCTGTCAGCGGCTGACTGCTGCGCATGATTACCTGAAAAGTTTTAAATCCATTTAGCAGTGAGTGGTTAACCGCTTGTAGACTACCATTAAAACACCTCACCATGCCATTCTTCCTGTGGAAGTAGCAGAGGATGGGGAAGCGGCCTCCCTGCCTGAACTTGGCTGCTTTCTTCAGTGTGTCATCATCTATGCTGTTTGGGACGATGACTGCTGGAGGGTAGGATGGACACACCGAGTAGTCTCTGTTCACACTGCTCAACCTCCACCTCTCATGCTGCAAACAGGGGAGAGATAAAAATCACGAATCACACACTCACTGTGCACTCATACAACAGCTCCACTCCCTCGTGTGTGTGTGTGTGTGTGTGTGTGTGTGTGTGTGTGTGTGTGTGTGTGTGTGTGTGTGTGTGTGTGTAAGCATGCGAGCTCCAGACACTTTCCCAAGACATCCCACTAGGTTCTGTGAATCTCATGCCCGTAAAACACACACGACAATGCACGCCCCCTGAGTCCACCTATCACCATAGCAACATGGAACTCCCAGAGGAAGATGTTCAGCATGAATTCACATTCTGACATTAAGGGAAAACAAATGAAAGCTAAGCAGCAGGGATATCCTGAATCCTGACATTTAGCCTTTTTCCTGTCATGTGGTTGTTGAAGGTTGACTGTGACAGTGTGTAGCTATGTCTTTTTGTTCATATAAGAATACCAATTTATAAATACACTTTATGTCGCTTACAAGCTCCTTCATTTGATTGTAGTGCTTTTCAGGCGATGAGAGACCCCACTGCTCCTCCAGGCTGAGAGATGTGGGTCTGTAGAAGAAGGGATACATCTCCGAGACAGAGTCCAAACAGGACAGAGTCTGCAGAAGGGACAGGAAAGGACTGAGAACTGTGGCACTCAAATACGAGATACAGTTGTGTTAATATTTAATGTACCTCAATGGAATGTGCAATGTTAAGACACTGCTCCATGCCTGGAATGTCCAGCTGGAGCACACGCAGATCTTTACACTTTATGGTAATTGTCCCTGATGATCCAGACATCCTACACACACACACACACACACACACACACACACACACACACACACACACACACCATATGATTCTTCAGCAAAAGGTTTTGACTCTAGAAGCGCAGCAGAACTTGCAGAAGAATAAGAAAGTGCACCCAGTCAGTTGTGCGTGTGTGTGTGTGTGTGTGTGTGTGCAGGGTGGTGGAACAAGGTTCTCTTCCTGACAAATGGGCGTGCAACACCAAAAATACAGCATAGGCCTACATGTGGTTTCAGTAATGCTCTCACATAGCTATAAAAAAAAACTGTTAAACTGTTAGCAGCAAGCAGCGCATAATGTGTGTGAGTGTGTGGAAGGTGACAAGACTTCAGCAACGTGGACAAGATCAGACAGCGGACACACAGCAATGATATCCAACCTTTCACTGTGGCCTGCATTAGAGAAGAAACCGGAATAGCCCAAAAGGTTTTCCACGCTGGTTCAAAAGATTTGAGGAAGTAATTAGATATTAGCACCGATTAAACAGCTTTGATTAGTATGATTATTTGTTTGATCAAGTGTCAGTAATTCATTCATTTAACACATCAAACACATCATTAAAGTTATTTATTAAGATTTACTGCCAAAGTGTTTTGATAGTTAGGAAACAAATAGAACAACATGATCTCCTTGAACTAATGATAATATGTGTGTGTGTTTTAATCGCTCTCTCACCTTTTCTCGATGGCGTCGATGTTCCTGAGGAGCAGTAAAACCTGCCGAGAGCTGCTCTCCTCTCTGTCCGAGAACAGCAGGTGGTGGCCGGTGATGCACAGGGTCCCTCTGCTCGGTGGGTGTAGCGGCTGTCGGAGCACAACATCCTCTACATTAGCCGTCTTGATGTGCTCAGAAAACTCCATCAGCTCACTTAGCTACAACTTAAACCTCTCTCTGCTGAACTTTTTTTTTTAAGTGTCCGGGCCCCTGACTGCACTGCAAATCACTTCCCCGCCTCTCTTGTGAGAAAATGAAAGCACGCTTCCTCCTCTGCACACACAGCTGGTTGGCCAGAGTTGCGCTGTTTGTTTTCACGATAAGCTTTCTATAAATAGATGAAACTTCTTTTTTTTTTTTTTTTTCCTTGAACATTATCGTCTCTTCATAAGGCTACACCTTTTCAACAAACACACGTCTCCAAATACAAGATTGTTCTGCTGGATGGAAAATAGGTTGCTTAAGGCGACAAAAGACGGAAGTTCACATTTCCTGAGAAACAATGAATGTGTCACACACATTTGAAATGGTAAGACATGTGTGGTACACTAGTATCAGGGCACGGCAGGGATGGACGAATAATATAGGGAAGGAAATGGCCACCAGATGGCAGCATACTCAAACCCAGAAAAGAAGTTGAACTCAACCAAATTTTCAACTATGAGACTTTTACCAAGTACATGTAAAATGTCTTTGACTTTGGTCACTCTTTGACTCTAGTGCCTGTTAAAGCCACGTATGGGAATATTGGTATATATAAGAAAATGTCGTTTGGAGTTTTTGTGTAACACAATGTTTAGTTAATTACTTCAAATGTGTACATATCTAACACAAACTTCATGACTTTGTTTATATCAAACCGCTCAGGAATAATATAAACCTTAAAGTGGCCATTGTCTGCATTACTATGAATGTTTATGCGCATTTGAACGCATCATATGGACAGCAAATCCTCAACCCGCCTCTTCCTTAAAATGATGGATGCGCAGCAACAATTTTAGGCTATTTTTCATCACTGTGAGACCCAGACGAGCGCTTTGAGGTCAAGGTCTGACTTCCTCACGTGTAAATCATCCAGCCTCCCTGTCTTCCGTGGGGATGGGCGGTCACTGTTTCAATCGCTCCCTATAAAGGAGCCTTGGACTTGTTGCGCTCCAAACGCCGAGTTGCCACTTCAGAAAGCGAGTGTCTTAAGTGTCCATCTACTATTTCTTTCTGCGTCAATGGATTTCAGAGAGTCTGGAGACGAGTCCTCCTCCGAGGGAGACACGGAGGATCTGGACAACGTGAAGGCACTCACGGAAAAGCTGAAGTTACAGACGCGCAGACCGTCCTATCTGGAGTGGCAGGAGCGGGTACAGAGCAGACCGTGGAAGGAGATGGATTCAGGAGACAGCCCGGGATCTGGAGGACAGGTCGTCTCCATGCCTGCGCTTCTGAGAAATGAGAACTCGGAGCTGGTTGTGCGCAACATCTGTGGATTCGATACCATTGATGATGCTTTGGAGTATCTGAGGAAAGAGCTGGTGAGTTTCTTCTGAGCATTTTAACCTCAATTTCTAATGAAAGGTGATTAGAATTGTCATCCAGTGTGCAAGTTGTGATCAAACCACAAAATAATCTTCGTGAGAAATTCCTCTCTCTGCATGATCATGATATCATCTCCTCAGGTGTCAGTGTCCTGCTTTGCATGAGTGCACGACTTCATTCAAACAAACACTTTGTCAAACAATAGGATGCCTGTTTTCTCAGGCCGCTGTGCCCATATATTCCACACACCACTGATTTACACCCTTTGACAAGATAAAAAAAAAGGCCCACATCAAAACGTCTGCATATTTTCCAAGTTCAATAAACATCTATGCTCTCTCTCTCTCTCTCTCTCTCTCTCTCTCTCTCTCTCTATCTATCTATCACGCCCCTCAGAGAGAGATGCAAGTCCAGGACAACCGGCTGGCCCGCCAGCTGATCCGCCTGCGCGCAGAGATCCACCGGCTGAAGGTGGAGCAGGTGTGTGACCGCCACAAAGAGATGCTGGATGATGCTACGTATGAGTTGGAGGAGTGTGGAGAGGAATCCGACCTGCTGTGTGACATCCCCATGAAGGCGGCCTTCGCTCTGTCCACCCCTCTGAAACACCTGGGCCTCACCAAGATGAACATCAACTCCAGGCGTTTCTCACTGTGTTAAAGTCACAGCTTTTATTTGATTCGGTTCCGCTGGCTGTTTGTGTATAGGTATGTTGTTGTGAGATTGTTTGATGCTGCCAGCAACTGGTGTGAAAATGAGAATGACTGCTTTGCTTGATGTGCATGAAGATGTCTGCGTGTGCACAGTGTGCACCTTTAGAGCTGGATGGTGCCTGTCTGACACTCAGAGAGGAAGTGGAAAAGAAAACATTGGATATCTCACGCAGAAGTAAAACAAAGATTCACACGTGCCAAAGAAACGCAGAAGTGAAAGTACTGTGAAGCTACTGTGTCACTGGAAGACTCACTTCAGCTCACAAAACAATGGGGAACTTCATGGTCCCAGAAGACAGGAGGAGCTTTCAGACTGAGGGGTCATGACTCCTGTCTGGAAGGTCCGCTGGGATAAAAGACTTTTAGTCTGTACATTATTAGGTGATCAAGGGTCGTAGATAGAGATTGCTTTGTTTGCCCAGAAAAAGAAAACATTCATGTGCCTATAAATATATATTGCTAAATAATTATAATGGGATTATTATGTTATATTTTGTTGGAAATCATTTGTTTAAAAATTCTGCTTAGAAATTTTATAATGACGTATTTTTGTATTTTTTAAAGTCAAACTCTCTCCCACAACAAACAGCCTTTTCCATTGGCTTTTGGAGTACTGCAGAAAATAAGCTTTGTGACAAAGAAGATGATTTTTAAAACATTTTGACGCCTTAATTTAGTCACAAAAGGATACTTCTACGCTACAAACAATGTAACGTTTCAGTCCAATCACATTTCATTTAGCCATTTGTTTGCATCCAAACTCATCAAAGTTTAAAAAAAAATAGCTTTTGTCCTACTTACTATTGATGTCTCCGAATAAAACAGAGATTTTGTTAACCACAGATCCTAACTGAGGGAACTGAAGGTTTTAGAGCTTACAGGGATCTATTCAGTAGCACAGTGGCTACTGTGAACATGTCCAAACTTCTCAACCCATCAGTCCCATTTTGCTTTCAGCACACCAACAGACTCCAGCTGGTGAAGCCGTCATCAGGCCAGACTCTCGACCAGTATCCTCACAGGAAGTGGGAGGTCACACTCCAACATTTTTACACCTCTTCTTCACAAACCAAAAATATCTCAGTAGCCTCACTGCTGCAGGAGGCTGCATTTTGTTTTCCATTACAAAGTCCAGATGCTTCAGAGCACAGACTGTAAACTATGGCTGGAAAGTGACCAAGATATTTTATTACATAGCTTTAGCAATGATAAGTAAGAAGAATGAAAATGTTTTATGAATGTTTTTTTTTGACATGTGTAAAACATTTATATATACTGTATATACTACTGTAATATGAATGTATAACAAATGCACATAAAGCAAATGATTAAAGATTCTGATTACAACATGATATGAGAATATGTTTTGAGTTTGACTCAAAGTACATTTCATCTATCTCCTCCATCCTAAAGCCATCAAGGCACAATGGTGTCTTCTCTTCTTCCACGAGACATTCATGACTGGTGTAACAATCCACACATATGAATGCAGCCCCAGAGGGTTGTGCAGAACTACAGGCATTGTTGGGCACAATTAGTCGAACAAGAAATCAAATATGCCTTGGCAGAGTGCGGCCACCGTGTGAAACAGGAGCACAAGCATGATGTGGTATTCTTCATGAGCTCATGTTTGACGTGAGATCTGAATAGTAAGAGAGATATGAAAATATGGAGGATATAAAAGGAAGTATTTCACCTTGAGGCTGTGAATACTTCCATAATAAAGCAAGGCAGACTTGTATTACCCATCCCAAGTGCTGCCCTGCAGACCTGACCTTTTCCCCTTTGTATCACAGCACATGTTATCATATGAGCATATATAAACAAAGCATATGCATCTATCTCATTCTTATGAATAAAATTACATAACACATGAGTAAGCATAAGCAGCAAAGCTAAGTCCTGAAGGAGGTCAGCACCTGCACGGTGAAGCAGGCAGTAGGAGGAGTGGAAAACTTGATGCAGATTGATAACATCTCAGTTTGATTGCGTAACAGAATGTGATTTCCAACCACATTTGGAAGCAGTGACAACTGCAGTCAAGAGGAAAATAGGAATACCCTGAAAGCTTCAGAAGAACCATGCCAAAAGATGGTGGATAGGCTCCTGATGATTACTGAAGTCAATCCATGAAACATTAGTGACAAAATGTCAAAAAAAAAAACAAAAAAAAAAAGTGAAACACCTTAAACGCTGACACTTTAATGGAAAAAAAAAGAGTGAACTCAGGTGGTTTCGTCACAAATGAGACTTAATCTATGCTGTGGCGTATTTCTGTGCACTTCCTGTAATGTTTGGACTGACTTCCTGCCAGTGCATGCTCTGTAGCAGCAGCCGTTCACCACAAGAGAAGAGATGCGGTCCACAGCTTTGAGCTGTCTGAAATGTAGAAAAGGCGACAGCACCGACTCAGAGTGTGTTCACAATCTGACAAACGTGTCATTTCAAGTCTCTTCTTCAGGCCCAAAACATGTCTGTGGTGGAGTCCTCCAAACATAATTCTCTTATACGAGATGGTCGTCAACTGATGTGTTTTTTTTCCACTCGATTTATGTCTATATTTGTGTTCACCAGAGTCTATTTTCAGAAGGGACTTTGGCCACAATAATAAAAGCCTAAACCTTGTAACCACAACACAAGAGACACAGATGTCCACAGGTGACCAAACTGTAACTGATGTGATTTTATGTTATCTGCCTCTATATAACAATAAGACGCTGTGCAGCTGCACATTAATGTCAAGTTTAATTTTTCACAGTAAAGGTCATTAAACACATACACAAATTGAACGTCACTGCTGCCTCACGGCCCACTTAAGCACCTTTTTTATTTTTAAAAACTGCACTGGAACGTTGGCGTCTCGTCTCCCACTTTGGGAAAGGAGTTGTCCTGACCCCTTTACCTTGATGGAGTGTATAACGTTCCCCCTTTCTGCTCACACACAGCTGCGCTGTGAGCACCTGTTAAAAGCATGCAGAGCAACCCTCATCTTTTCAACGACAGGAAACTCTTTAGGTCGCTCTCTCCTCCAGTTTGTGTGTGTGTGTGTGTGCGTGTACAGACACCACATCAGCACTCCTTGCACTCAGTTAGTTATAATAAGAGAGAAGCGGATGATGACATCTTCACACTCAAACCTCACTGGTGTCAAAGTTACTTCTTGCTAGAAGAAAGAATATATCTCCATGGCGGCACCTGGAATCTGACATTATTGGACACTTATAGAGACATTTTGTAAGGTAAGTTTCAGTTTGTAACTCTCCCAGTATGAGACCTTAATATATAAAGCTGTGCTCTTCAGTTTCATTGTTTGTAGTAATTTTCATTATACTGTGTTAATTGCTTTTTTTTTTTTTTTTACTGTAAAAATTAGATTTTTGATCGTGATGAA
>JAVQJX010125564.1:0-12751 GCA_036025115.1 Ambassis agassizii
CAGGCTACGCACTTATCACATGCCTTCTGCACCTCTTGCAGAGGGCAATTTTCTTTGAGGGAAAGTGTAAGGTTTAGGATTATAGTCTAGAATGATTTTTTCAACCACACACACACAAACACGTGTGCAAATGGTTCCTGCAAACTATTTAATGCTGCAACACAATAGGCCTCTGTTAGTAATGCAGCTTTAGATTTTTGAGCATGGAAACAGGGAGCTCTTTGTGAACCCTTGTGGTGCCATATCCCCTTGTCTTGTAAGAATAAATTGTAGTATATTGTAAAATCGTCGTGACCTCATTTGTGCGTTTTGCTGATCTTGGTGTACTAGTGTTTCTTTCTAAACTGGAATGTGAATGAATCTTTTGTCAGTTCGAGCAGGCGGGCTCATGTTTCAAGCGGTTCAGACTGTGGCATGTTCGCCCGCTCTGTGAGATACCCCATTATATATCATATGATTTTGTCTGGCGTCCCTTCTCCTGACTGGCCATCCATCACTGGCCTCAGTAGCTCTACCTTGATCCAGAAATCATACACAGATCACCTGTGTAGTGAGAGGGGTGGCAGGCAATCCCTCAATTAAGGCCAACACCCTATCCATCTCTCCTGACATGTAGGGAAACAAGGGAAAATGTATGCTTGGAGTAGAAATCAGACTTTTATTTGAGGCGGAAGGTAGAATCTTCATCGATAGGCTGTGATGGAATTGGAAGTGATTTCAAAATATGTGAAAGATGGAACCTTCTTTATGTACAGTACCTTGTCACGTTGTGTGAGCAATAAGTAACCGTGATTACATGAGCCAAATATAGATTTGTGAAAAAGTAGATACACAGCATAATATTTAAAGATGCACCTAATCCTAAGCCAACCATCTCTTCCACCTGTGGAACCCAATGATAGGCTTTTTAAAGGTATGATACCATGAACCTTCACTGCCTTTCAAATAGTATGAAAACATTTGAATCGTGGTGTGGGTGTGTTGGTCTGTTTGTCTACAACCCCTCCAAAAATTGCCACATTAAATTTAAGAGGCCTGGTGGCACACAAGCTTGAGACGTGATTTATTTTGACCAGTTGGCTGTGTGAATCTGATTGGAGGCCTCTAAAGCATCTTTAACTCCCTTTATCGACGGTGTCAGAGTTTCCCTGCATTGCATGGCCTGGGTCTTATTCTGCTGTTGGTTGACAGTCTTTTTGAAAAGCCTGACTGGAGGGTTTTTTGGCAAATGTAGAGACCTTGGAGGAGTGTGTCTTTCCTCTTAGTGATTCTGAAATCCCTTCTGCTCATGTGCTCCCTCTCCTCTTTTTCCTCCATTTGCTTTCCCTCGTGCGGTACGTTTGACAATGTTTGGCCTTGTCACTAGCCTGGGAGACTCAAGATTTGGCTCTGAGGGTAGAATCTGAATCCAACATTCCTTTTCTTAGCTTAGAAGAGCTCCTGCTAAATATGGATTTTTGTGAGATTTTGATGCACCACTACTGTATTTAATGCCATACATTACATTTGCATAAGGTTTTAGTAAATAAGTAAACACATTTAAACAGACAGAATCCTCTTTTTAATGCAGCTGTGTGTGCATGCCATGGCATGTCATTTAACTCAAACAAAGCGAGCGACTGTGCCTCTCCAGGCCCACATCCACGTGTGCATACATATCAGCCCGCCGCATATGTGTCTCCCAGCGCTGTGTGACCTCCATCATTGCCCTCTCAAGTCCCTGAGAGAAGAGAGAGAAGAGAGCACGGGAATGAGAAATTAATTGCCAAACAATGCATAGCCCCCATCCATTACAGCTCTCGTCATGTCAGATGATATCCAAGCATTACCGGATGTCTGACTGAATACGTAATTCAGCCCCCACTACCTCCTCCACCTCCACCTCCCCAGTTGCACTCTCTGATGGATTTGTGGGCTTGTTACAAAAAAGGTTCCATTAAATGATGGATCTCATCATCATCATCATTTCCAGCCGTTCTTCTCAACACTCGAGGACACGTGTAGAATTTCAGTGGGATTGTATAACAGAGACATTAGGGACCTGATAAGCTGAGTGAATCATGCCCTGCTTGGGTGGATGTAAATAATTTTAGACTAATTAAATGCTTGTTGGCACTTGTCTCATTTAAATTTAAAATGTATCAAAACACTTTTTCTCCTCTTTTCTTTAAATCATTAGCTTAAAAAGTATATTCAGATAAAAACTCCGTTTTTTTTAAACCGTTAGAAGGTTTGTCCTTGGAGCCTCTCTCTTAGTCCTTTAGTAGTTTTTACTTTATAATTATTGGATGCTTGATCACTGATTTCATGATTCAAAATATTGGAAAAGGTTTTGGGGGACTCTTCAAGTAGAAATGAATATCCCACTTTACAAGAACCTTACAAACAATGCGGCTATATTCCAGATTTTCTTGTTTCCGATGGATCATTTTGACACTTAAGTCTTGTATTTTGGCTTAATGTTTTTGGAGGTTAGAGGTTTGCATGCTCTGGCCTTAGCCCATGTTATGTTCTCTGTTCTTCATGAAAACATTGTCTAATATTATGTAGGTATACGTTTCTGTAGACTCCTATCCATTAGCTTAGCTTAGCACAAGGACAATAAATAGGGTTAAATTGTTTGAAGTTTGAAGGTAACAAAGTTAACTATATCTTCTGTGTAAACAGCAGAGTATGTTTAAGGCGCCACATATAAACTCCAGTAGTTGCTAAGCAACTTCATAGTGACGACACCTTGAAGGAAGTTTGTAACCTAGCAACATCTGACCTACAAGCAGCCCATAACGTAACGCTGTGTTTAGTCTAATTTTGAGATATGTCACTAGAGAATTTGCGAATGCCAAATAGTAGCTCAATGCTGATCCTGAAATTATTTATGTCCTTTTAATTATGGACCATCGTTATGTTTGTTCATATGAAGATTCTTTCACTTTTCTTTTGCTCCCTGCCCCTGAAAAAAAACTAATGTCAATCCTAAGAAGCAGACTTGAGTTGCAAAATGAAAGCAGCACAGATCAAACAGCCAAATGACACCGGCTATGTGGTTATGGCCTGCTAACAACCATGATCATGGATTCTGGCTTCAAGTACGCTTCAGTCTAAAAATATGAGTCCCAGCACTCACAAATCCTATTTTACAGGCTTTAAACAGGCTAGTAGAAAGTTAATGGGTGACATCACACATCACACAGACTGGCCAAAATTCTCTACAGTCTGTGAAAGTCCCCACTGAAGATGTAACCATGCATAAAGGTTCAAATGCTAAAATTAGGAGGTAATTGGGTTCAGCGTGAGTCTGGAGGAGTCACCACATCGTCTGATGCTCGTTTCATTTTTACCCCCAAAAGCCCTCTACACCTCTTTTGATCTTGACTCTGCAGAAGTTTTCTCAGAGCCGACGAGCCTGCTCTTGGTGCGGAAATGGCAAGTCATATAAACCGGATCCTTTTCATAATAGCATAGCAGTTTTTTTTCCCCCTCCTGTAGCAAAGTAGAACGGGCTTATCTAATTGTGGAAGCCACGAGCCCTGGGATACAGAGAGAGAGGCTAATTAGTTAGAAATGAATGCTTTGAAATGAAGCACAAAGCACGGTGTGTGGTGGAAACAGACTTCACGTATGTGTGTGTGTGTGTGTGTGTGCACGCTGTGGAAGTGGAAGTGAAGCGTAAATGATGAGTGGAGCTGGTGTTTCAATGAGAGCTGGAGTGCCCACAGAAGTTTACTGCTGTCTTTTATGAATGAAAAGGTTGCCTCTGTTAGTGTAGGAACATTTTTAATCCTTTAAGCTTGGGAATCGTGAATATATAATTCATTTTAATC
Organism: Ambassis agassizii; assembly: GCA_036025115.1. NCBI lineage: Eukaryota > Metazoa > Chordata > Actinopteri > Ambassidae > Ambassis > Ambassis agassizii. The sequence continues at coordinate 3,822 of JAVQJX010125564.1, forward strand.
AACTTAGTGATGGCACTGAATCTTAAATATACAAAGGAGTTTAAGGACATTTTATTAAATGTTGTGGTCTGAAGTTTTGTGTTAAAGTCTTCCTACGAGGAGTTGGACCTGCTCTCTGTCCCTGTGATCTTTGGCTCATCTTGTGTCCCTTTGTATTGAATGGGAAAGCAGACAAAGCAAAACAAAATGCCCTTGTGTTGTCTCCGAGGTGATGGTTATGCCTGGCTTCTGGCTTTCTTTCTGATTTTTTTTTTATCTCCTGGAAAAGATATTAAAGTTCTGCTCAAGGACACTTCCTTGTGTCTGCTGTGCGTCTTTGCAGGCGTGTTTAACATGCTGCATGTCGACGGAACATTCTGAAAAATAATTTAGCGGCGGACTCAGCGGGATCATCTGCAAGTATGGAATTACATTCCAGACGTGGTTCCTGGTGACTTTGAATTAACCTCATGCTGCGATGGCGATTTGCTCCAGTCATATTTCTCTGTGCTGTCATGTATTACCATTGGAGGAGGTGACATGATAGCCTTTATCAGTGTGATCACTTTTAAAAAGATTAACCAGGCTGATCTGAGTGTTTTGTCACCAAACAAACACACTGACTCCTGTGCAAAATGTTTTATATATAGACTTGTTTAAAGAGTTTTGAGCACTTGATGCATCAAAATCCTCCCTTGGTTGTCTCACACCCAAAGGGAAATGGATCAGTTGGGCCATAACTGAGGATTAACTTCATTAAAAAGCATGTTCATCATAAAACCCATCTATTTGCTCTAAACTATGGTGTTCCTCGGAGAAGTGAGAAACTAACATTTCACATTAAAAACTTGTTAACAGCAGACATTTTTGGTCTCAAATGTCATACCGGGCACATTAGGCCCCAGGACGTCGCAAATGGAGAACCTTTCTTTAAAGTTTAATTCTACTTACTGTATATTAGCTTTAGCGGCTATGCTACAAACTCATTTACAATGAATGGCCTGCTTAGTGCACCTAGCTTATCTGAGCCTGTGACCTCTTAGTGACCTCAGCATGAACATCAACAATTTCATCATCCATTATAATGGTGGATGATGAGAATCTATACTTCATGCAGTTTAAGCACCACTTGCTGGTTTCAATTAAACTGAAACTGATGCCACATTTTGGTATGTCACATTCTTCCTCATTCCTCCTCAAACACAGATGTATGAAATCATTTCATAAATAATCCAATAAACAGACTGGTGTCCTTGAAGATATTTCTGCCTCCTGTTTTCATGATCATTGCAGCTGAAGGCTGCTGTGGCTCAGATTGATGATGATGTTTAATGGTGGTTATAGCATGTAAATGATGATGTCTTGGTGGCTGGTGGAAATGCTAAATAGCTGTTTGAGCATTCATGTGATTTTTTTTAAGGTCTCAATTTATGAGGCTGAGGAGGGTGTGTGGCTGTCTGTGTATGAGTGCTTTTGCACGCATATAATAACAGCATTCTTGTTTATTTATATATCATTGTGCCGCTAATTTGTGAGAGAAATACTGAGTCCGCCTTAGCAGGTAGTGGGGAGTAAAAAAAGTCTCTGCATGCCTTAAGTCCACATCTGAATTCAATAGGATTCTTTTTGCTGTTCCACCTTACTGATGGAGTGCCTCCACAGGAGTGTCCACGATACCTGCAGGTCTTTAAACACACAACAAACTCTTTTGTTAGTGAAAGAGAAACAAATACTCAATCAGCCTGGAACTCTTGCTGGGGCACCAAACTAGTTAATCAACCCTGGCTGTCGCTGAACACTCTTAGGCGTTGGAATTGACTGCTTATAGTAGTCAGGTGTCATTACAGCCTCTGGGGAGCTCTGTGTTCCCAAAACCACAATGTTAATTTATTTATTTTCATCCAGTTCAAATTTACCATAGAGAGAAATTGCCAATTGAATCTTGTTTTCAGTTGTGACGTGTGTTGTCTGTACTCTCTGGATGTGCGACGTCCATTACATCTGCGAACCTAAAAATCGACCCTCATTAAATTTTCTTTTGCTCCCCTTTCATACAGAGATTAGCCCCATTTGTCACTTGTGTCGTTTTGATTGTATCTCAAACGACCACAATCCCAAATTGCATTTTTTCCAAAGCTCCAAGTTGTGTGTGTGTGTGTGTCTGTGAGACACTGCTGCTCTCTCACACAGTAGTAATAAGATCATGGCATACAGAAATGTCAGGATAGCATTTTGAAGAATCATTGTGCCAAAGTAACAATGCAAATGCAATGCAATATTGATAAAGTCACATATTATTCCACATTTTTAAAAATAAAACTCTCTGCTTTCCAAATGTATGACCTCATTTGTGCCCTCTGACCCTTTATGAGCTAACAGAGTCTGCACATTCATAAAAAGCTGGTCTCTAAATTGATTTGGGATCCTTATTTTCTAATCAGACCAGAAAAGCAACTGAATAGATGAGTGTATGGCATGATTGATGACAGAGTATGCGTTTGAGTGGGAAGAGAGGGATTACAGTGCCAGCAGATGAGCTCTGTGTGGGTGTCTGTTATAATAGCCCTTGTCCCCAGCAGCTCAGGTAAACAGCGTCATCAGCGAGCGCCTCCTGGAGTGTAACCACGGGGAGGACGTGCATTCAGGAAACCAGGTTTTCCAGTTTGTCCCAGCTGACCTAGAAATAGCATGCGGCTACATAAAACACAGCCATTGACTCAACAGAGATGTGCACTCGTCAACAGCTACATTTACACTGCACAGCTGGAAGTCTGTGTGTGTGTGTTAACTTAGCCGACGGGGGTCTTAAACTAGACACACGATGCATGCCCATGTAAGTCACACCTGCCAGTGCCAATTGATCCTCTTTGAACAATCTTCTCTTATACTGACACATGGAAGAATGTCTTTTTACTGCTGAAATCAATCCCCCCCTACAGACACAACATCAGTAAAAAAAAAAAAAAAAAAAAATCACATTTTTTCTAATTTATTTTCTCTTTCTTTATCTACTAGAAACCTCCTCCTCTATAATGGTTTACATGGACACCACCACTACAACGACCAGGACCACCACAAGGCCTACCACTGTTACCATGACGAGTACAACGACCAGGACCACCACAACCAAGATGCCCGCCACCACGACCGCCATGGCTCTGTGGCCACGAACCACGTCGACAGCAGCGGCCCCGGTGCAAACGTTCATGGAAGGTTTTGAACCGGAAAATGACAACAGGGCGCCGCCGTCCTCAAAGCTTCCTAACATCAGGGTGGAGTACTGCAATCCACTGGTGATGATGGACATCTCCTGGCCTAAGACCAAACAAGGCATGGTAGCCAAAATGTCCTGTCCTCCAGGAACCATAGGTAATGCTTATTTTTGTTTTAACAATCTATTTTGGATGTTTCATAAACCACATTTTCTATATAATATGCTATGTATTAATACTCCATAAAATATGGATGGAAAAAAAATCTTTATATAGAAAGTTTGGATGTTGCTTCTTCATATCTCTTGTCTGTCAATAGTCTCCATAGGAGACAGTCCGCTGTGAGCCTCTTCCCCTCGATGTGTGTCGCTGCTGTGTGTGTTGTTTATGTTTACTCTGCCCCTGCAGCTCTCTTTCCATTCTCCAGCTTCCTGTCCTCTCTCCTCACTCTTTATTCCTGACTCACTGATGCAAGGCTAAAGATAGCTTAGCACCGCATCTGTATGGGAACTAGTAACCAGTACACAACACACCGGTATTTATTTCCTGTCTCACATGGCGCAATTCATGTAATTAATTAGTGGCTAAACACATTTGTATTTGGCTCTTTGAAAGGGTCTGCTGTGCTTTGTTTATCAGGCATCAGACCTTTGTGTTTCTGGATATTTTGTACCCGCTGTCTTTGTATCGATACTAAGAGAATGAAGTCAAGTGTGCATTAAGATAAAATCAATGTTGGCTGCTTTAGATATAAAAACTTTACCTCAGAAAGTTAGAATATCCCATTGCTGATTTGGGAGAGCAGCTCATATTGTAATGTGGCCGGGTGCTGGGCATATTTATAAGTAAAAGCTCTGATGTTATATGAAGGATTATAGTGCAGTCTTAAAGGGCCAGAGTGTAGGCAACAGGGGATCTATAAGCAGGAGTTGAATATAATATTACTACTGTATGTTTTGGTTCACGTGTAGTCAATCCAAATCGATCGTTTTAGCTTAGAAGGCCTTAACATCTGTATAGGAAGGCTGCTATGTTTCTACAGTAGCCCACAAAGGACAAACTAAAGACTTCACCGTGGACCTTTTGCATCATTATGTTAAAACAGCTGCTACACTGAGGGGAAAAAGACAGAAAAGTGATTTTCTTTGTCAAAACCTGAGAACTGAAAAATAACACCACTGAAGATTGCGGTTCCTCAGTAGACCACTTGAGGCAGCCAATCTCTGTCTTTAAATGCCAGCTTTACATCAGTAATAACCATTTTTACAGGATGAATAATATGAGCCATTTTGTTGAACAGTGTTCATGAATAAATGACGTGCTAAGTTATTACAAATACAGAAGGATCAAAGAAATTACAGGCTTAAACTCCAAAATGTGCTTTTGTTAAGAAATTTTCAAAAACCACGCATTTGTGATTTTTTTTTTTTTTTAAAGGACTGAGGAGTGACATCACACCCTCAAATCTGTCTGGAAGCCAAATAAAATCTATTCATTTCATCAGTCTGCACACAGACTCTTTCTCACACACACACGCATACATACAGTCTTCATTAATGGGTAACAGCAGCACCCGTCGAGACCTCACTAACAGCCGTCACATGGAAAGATAAGAGGAACACACACCCCACCTCCTCTCAGCGCGCTCTTCAAAGCCGCTGCACTTCAGACGACACTGCCAAGCAGAACACGACTGTGTGAGCTTCCTCTGCCACTCTTTGAAAGTTCCTCGAGCTCCGCTTCCATCTCCCTCACTTCGCTCACTGTCACTCCGTCTCTCTCAAGCTCTCTTTCTTTTCATGCCTCTCAATATAGGAGGAAATGCAGAGTCCCTTATCTTATAAACCCATCAAACATAAGGCTGTCCTAGGTGGACTCAGGAAGGAAATTATATGTCAATCAAAATTTATATCTGTTAATGCTGGCCGTCTCACCCTCAAATGCACCCTCCCCCGGAGTACAAGCAAGGGCAGTTTAATGTCAGTGTGCAGCCTCGCTGATGTCAGCTGTGGAAATACAGTTAAGCTGAAGGGACTGAAAACAAAACAGGTTACATCACCTTGTTGCAAAATAATACCCACAATTCTCTTCTATATCAGAGAAAGTATTCTAAAGCACCGCTGGAACGTTGTCAGACATGCGTGAGGCAGCTTTCTCAAACCAGCTTTAATTGACCTTTTGTGATGAATTCAGCTCCAGTGGACTTAAATGGCACCTATTTTTAGTGTATTCTCTTTTTTTTTTTTAATGCAGGACTTGAACTGTCACAGACGCTGTCTGACTTTTAATGATTAAACACAGACCTGTCTGGATTATGAAATAAAAATGTAACATCCAATTTCCTACTTCATCGCTTCCTATGTTTTTTACAGGATGTTTGGAAATAATAACATTGGGGGGGGGGACAGTCAGCTGTTGCGTTAAAGTGTAATAATTGCTTGACATAGACACATTTCCCTTTACCACTGCCAGCCGCTGACTCTCTTCTCTTCTCTAGGTGTAGCTTCATACATGTGCATGGGCCCCGAGGGATACTGGGACCCCCAGGGACCTGACTTCAGCAACTGTACCTCCCCATGGGTCAACGTCATCAGCCAGAAGGTAAAAGAAACACAAAGATTAAAAGTGAGGAGGTCAGCATATTCCTAAAAGCCGAGAGGATTTTTGATTTAGAGTAGTTTCCTCTCTTCCCCTAATTGGTCAGTTAATGTCATAGATTATCCAAAAGCTTTGTGTGTGCTCAGTGTGGGTGGCTGGATTAGGTGGTGGAGTGTAAACCACACCATGGCACCATGCTCTAATGGACTCCTATGGACTCCACTCTCATTTCTACAACACGATCCAGAGGCTATTTGCATTCTGTACTTCTGGAGCACAAATGATTTGTGCCCCTCCACCACATCCCCCCAACTACTCCACTCATCTGCAGGCGAGCCATTATGCAAAGCCCCATATAAAGCTTGCTATGTTTAAATCTGTAATAGAATCGAATCAGAAGTGGAGAGAGTTGCTGCAAGTGAGGATCAGGGTTCCAGGTTATGAATTGCAGGCGATGTTGAAAATGTTCTCCCTTAAACTCATAGGACCCCAAGGCATGCATGTTATAACACTTACGGTCTACTCAATGGCACAAAGCTCAGCCCATTAAACAAACGGCAGTTTGTAGATATGGATGGAGAACGGCTGTTGGAGAGCAGAATAGAAGGCGGAGAAATTATCAGGTGCATTTCAGTGCAATAAAACTCCACCACAGGCTGCTGTTTAGAGAAATTAACTACAGCAAAGTTTTGCTATCGAGAGTGTTTCACTTCCACCATGCTTCAGTGACGCTAATGTGAAATGCTGCCTGCTAAATTCTATAGAAAGCAGAAGAGATCAAGTAATGGACGTATTTTTTTAACAAAAGTGATATTAATCTTTTTTTAAAGCAAATCACACTGGCGCCGTGTGCCTGTCGCCGTGGAGACAGAACGACTCTAATGAAGATCAACCTGTCAGAGATTTGGAATGCCCATCTGGCACTTCGTTATTTTATATCCAGAGCCATTGTCCTGTATGTGGCACTGCTCATTACCAGATGGCTCGGTAGACAAAATGAGAAAGGAAGATGTAGAGAATAAAAACAGAGAGAAATGACTCCAGACAAGCAGAAAGAGAGAAAGCAGAGTTATTTACCCTGGATTCCCAGCTCCTCTCATTAAGAGACGAGAGCAGGAAGGGTAAAGAGGAAAACATATTCCAAAGACACGCTCCCCCCTCCTGCATACACCTCTGCGAGGGCCAATTTAGGCAGCCTAATTGGCTTCACTAATAAACTCACAGGCAATGATAGCAGGTGATACCAGAGTGAGTCAGGAGGATACTGTTTCAGCTGCTGTTTTGAGGCTAATAGTTTTAATCCTTGTAGGTGTCTGACCCTTAAAATCAGACCAAAGGGATGCTGGACATTACTGCACATTTATTTATTCACAAATGATTACACAGCTTTAGAGGTGTAGACGCAAAGAAGTGGTGCAGTCTAATACAAGTGGATCCAAGTAACTCCAATATCATCTGTGAACTTCCCAGTGAACTTATTATTTGACAAAAAACTCGCATTAAACTTGATGTCTTCAGTGTCATCTTCATAATTTCATTGTAAAGGATAGTGTATGCTATGAGCTTGGCCAATAGGCAACTCTTTCAGTTTACCGGTAGATCTACATACATTACTACCCTCACCTACAATAACAAGCAGTGAGTAGTGACTGAAAGAATGAGCTTGCATATTCAAGCGGCTGAAATCAGCAGAGTGAGGACTGTCCCTCAGAGACAGAGAGAGGGTTAGGAACTCGATCATCTGGAAGGGGCTCAGAGTAGAGCCACTGCTTGAAAACCAGCTGAGGTGGTTTGGGTACCTAGATGCCCTTTGGGCACCTCCCTGGTGAGGTGTTCCGAGCATGTCCGTTTGGGAAAAGGGCCCAGTGCAGACCCAGGACATGTTTGAAGGATTGCATTTTGTGGCTGGTTGGGAATGTTGGTGTCTGGGGAGAGGCCCCTGTGACCTGACCTCAGATAAGCAGTAGGATAGATGGATGGATGAATACTGTCATTTCATTTAACATTCAACATTTTCCACTCGCAGATTTTACCTGCTAATGCTACTTTGCTAAGTAATCTAACTTTAGCACCAGGCATTAGTCGAAACTGACCATGTTATAATGTATTACAAAAAATGAGAATGTTGGAAATGAGGCAAACATAGTTAGGCTAAAGCTAACACTTTCTGTGCTAAAAGCTAACATGCTACGTAGCCACATGTTTTAGAGTTTCACTCGAACACGTGAAAAGTAAGCTAACATAATGCTATTGTGGTAACATGCTAACAGTTAATTAATGTTCTGATCATCATCTCATCCAAACCACAGACCGTATATACAGATGGATGATAATTAGCCTTTGATAACAACGCAACAGCACTCAACAACTCAGCGGCGGCATTGTGGTCACCACGAATCTTCCACTTGCCAATGAGTAGCAGACACAAAAGTTTTCCAACTTAAAATGTTGTATCCAACAGAAGCCGTGCTCTGTGGAACTGTGCTTTCCTCAAGCTGCTGTGCTCCCCATTAGTTTTATAAAGGTGTAAGGCTGTCTGGGGAAATTCCCTCAATGGTTTCATAATTATGTGCAGATATAGGCCCCAGTGTACACTCAGCTGAGCACTGTCTCACCACATTAATTGTGTGCAGTATTGCAGCAGCTGGAGAAAATGTTTAGGTTAAACTGCATTTATTTTTGGGAGGCTGGTTATTTGTCATATTTTCCTCCACGAACGAGAGTTTGTTTTGTGTGGGAAAACATTTAAATGGATGGGTTTTCTTTTGGTGCCATTTTTCAGCTCAAAGCTGGAGAGACTGCTGCAGTCATTGCCCGTGAGCTAGCAGAGCAAACCAAGAGCAACCTTCAGGCGGGGGACATCACGTACACAGTAAAGGCCATGGTTCAGCTGGTGGATCTGCTCGACGTGCAGCTGAGGAACCTCACGCCAGGCGGCAAGGATAGCGCAGCACGAAGCCTCAACAAGGTAACAAAACAACACTTGGATACCTTTTGTAAAAACTCTGAAAATGAGAAAACTTTTGGGTGTAAACATTTTCATTCTATGAAAAACTTCCAAAGTCTGGCCTAGCCACCACCAAGAGTTAAACCTGAACAGTAGGTATTCTTTTAATGATCTGCTGTTTGGCAGTGTGCTGT
>JAVQJX010125588.1:0-12141 GCA_036025115.1 Ambassis agassizii
TTAATGTTGTTATTATACATTATTTAGGCAATAAAACGTTGTCAAGTAAAATAAAACTCTGGGTTTCGGATGAAGAATCAATATGTTTTTTATTACAAATAAATCTTTCCTCTCTTGACTTCCTTCGTTGGTTTGTGGTTGCTATGGAAAATGCCCACAGCAACCGTCTCATTGTGGGTGGAGACTCAGCCACCATTCGTTGTGATTAATGATTGACAGTTACATAAACCAATTCGTGTTCGAGACATGTGAAACCGACCAATAAAAATACAGGAAAACATACCTGTAGTTTGATAGAGAGCGTGAGGGTAGTAGCCAGCACGAGAACCTCTTTGGGAGATAGCAGCGAAAAAGACTAATGGTAAGCCATGTATTAGCCAACTAATAATATTTACCCACCGTTATATACTGAACTACGTTAATGATATTGCCAAGTCATTTTCGGAGACATGTATTTTATGGAGGACGGGCTTGGCCTTCCAGCTTCGTCTAGCTGCTATGTTAGCTATCCCGTTACCAGTGGTGTTGTGTGTTTTCTCAGCATCACAGCCCGTCTGAAGCGACATATCATTTTCTGTCTCACCAGTTGGCGATAAACCACAAATTGCTACATATGTACAAGCTAAGACGACCATTTTACTGTATTGAACAAAAGTAGGCCGAATTGTTGCCTGTTACAAAATTGCTATCATTGAAATCTTGATTAAAGCTTAGTCAGATCGAGTACAGCTCTACCGTGTTCTTTGCAGACCCACCACGAGGAGCCAGTCATTCCAGTAACATGGACAAGTACGAAAAGGTGAAGAAAATTGGGGAAGGCTCATTTGGAAAGGCAATCCTTGTGAAATCCAAAGAAGATGAACACCAATATGTCATCAAAGAGATTGGCATATCTGGAGTAAGATCCAATAAATGATATTATATAACTATATAGCTATTAATGTGAACTGCTCATTACTCACTGATCTACATCCTCCATTCTTTACTGTGACAGATGTCAAATAAGGAGAGGCAGGAATCCCGGAAAGAAGTTGCTGTTCTTGCCAACATGAGTCATCCCAACATCGTTCAGTATAAGGAGTCTTTTGAAGGTATTCATTCACCACCTGAAGAGCTTTGTCTTTGACGCAAAGAATCAGAAGACATCTGATGTACATTGTACGCAAACTACATTTTCAACTCTTTTTAGAGGGGGGCTGTCTGTATATTGTAATGGACTACTGCGAGGGCGGAGACCTGTTCAAAAAGATCAATTCTCAAAAAGGAGTGCTTTTCCCAGAAGAGCAGGTAAGCGCCCAACTTTTTAAGATAATGAAGATTGAACTGATTAAACACAATGTTTTGCACTCTCCAGTGAAGTTGCCAAATTCCTTTCGTAGTATTTTTTCCCTAGTTTGTTTTGCCACTGTAATTGTAAACGATTCTTTGTGTCACTTATTGGCTTCTTTCGTTTTTAGATCCTGGATTGGTTTGTCCAGATTTGCCTGGCACTCAAGCATGTACATGATCGAAAAATCCTCCACAGGGACATTAAATCACAGGTATAGCTCCATGCACCATGTCTTCTCTGAGTGATTGTAACTTTGTCACGTGTTCCTTGAATTACATGTTTTTTTATAATGTCTGTATAGAATATTTTTTTGACCAAAGATGGAACTGTGCAGCTTGGAGACTTTGGAATTGCTAGGGTGCTGAACAGGTGTGTTGTCTGAAGAGATTTGCAGATATCAAAGTCATTTTCTGGGACTGTTGAAGCATGACTCAATTTGGTTTCCATTCACAGCACTGTTGAACTGGCAAGGACATGCATAGGAACACCATATTACCTGTCACCAGAGATCTGTGAAAACAAACCATACAACAACAAAAGGTACTTTTGTGCTTTAGGATGCATGATTTCAGTGTTTTTTTTTGGGATGTAAATGCAGGGGACAGTCTCATTCAAGTGTGAGTCATGCAGGATTAGGTGTGGGCTTTGGGATGATGTAAGGATATCATGTCTTTACTGAGTAACTTGCTTGTGTATATATCGACAGCAGGATGCTTGTATTGATTCGCCCCTCAGTATTTTAAGAATGCATGTAATCTAATTCTCTCTAGTTACGACCGGTGTAAATAAAGTTGACAGTATCTCAGGTGTCCAACTTTAGTTTTCCCAGCAATGAAGGCTGTTTTTCTCTCTAGTTTATTACAAAAAAGGAAAGACCATGTGGAAGTGTATTTATGTCAGTTGACTGAATGCAAACCTACCCCACAACTTACCCCTTCCTGTCCATTTGTACACCTTTTCCCTGTCTTCTCCTACTGTCTCCTTTTGCAGTGATATTTGGGCTCTAGGGTGTGTCCTATATGAAATGTGCACTCTTAAGCATGCTGTAAGTATTCTGTGTGAGCTGTTTACTAACTAATGTATATTTAATGTACTTTGTGCAGCATTTTACCAAGCCATTACATACATATTTGGATCCCTTGCATAATAGTACATTGAAAAACTATATATCTCATGATCAAGTGCAGTGCTTCTAATTCTGTGTATGTGCATGATTACTCTCAGTTTGAAGCCGGCAACATGAAGAACTTAGTTCTGAAAATCATCCGCGGCTCGTACCCTCCTGTGTCTGTTCACTACTCCCAAGAACTGCGTTCTCTTTTGGCACAACTGTTTAAACGCAACCCTCGAGAGAGGCCCTCAGTCAGCAGCATACTGGACAAACCTTTCCTCTTTTGTAGGATAGAGAAGTTTCTCACCCCACAGGTAACATGCTGTACAGTTATTTAATACAATCCTTAAATTTACATATGTGGATATTTATTTATTCATTTATTTATTTAATTTCAGATCATTGCTCAGGAATTTCGCCATACTTTTCTTCACAAGCAGCCTAAAGTGGGTGGGGCGCACATGCCACCAGGTGAGTGATCTGTTTGTAGCTGCTTTGTGCAGTGCTTTCTGCTCTTGCATCTAGAGTCTACCACTAGATGGCACTAAATCAGACATTTGAACCTCTACACACAAAGTCTACTTTTTGAACCTGGCTTTTAAACAACATTTTTGGTGACTGTGACACTTTGAAGTTGTAATACAAAAAACAGGTCAAATGTTTAAAAGGGATTGCTATCCTGTATAATTATTAGGTACCGTCTTACTCTGCATTCATAGAATAAAATGGATTTGTTTTTCTCTCACACTTTTCTGCTCCTTGTTCCAAACCTCAGCCCAGAAGATCACAAAACCAGCTGCCAAATACGGAGTGCCTTTAACTGTGAGGAAGGTGTCAGATGGAGGGAAAAAGCCTGCAGAGAAGAAACCAGTTGTAAAACATAAAGCGGTTAGTAGGCTGTTCATTTCTTCAGTCAAGTTCAGTCAGACTCTGGTTGTCATAAAGCTATATTTGTTATTGAGCTCCTTGCTTGGAATTTCAGAGGCCTCTCCCATTTCTGTGTGTGAGTATTGTTTTTACATCATAGTCTGTTGGCAACCTCTGAACCAAAGTGTCATATGTTGCTTAGGCCCCTCTCCCAGCAGCCCCCCAGAGAAGAGCACGTCAAGTGGAGGAGGAGAGGAAAAAACATGAGGTACAGCTGAGAGCCCCATATAACGTGTATTCCTGGTTAGATTTTGCTCCCTTCTCTCTCCACACCAGCATTTTGAGTTTTTCTCCCTGTCATTATGCTCGATCCACATCTTCACCCTTTTTCCACTGCTCGAGTGTGCTGATCTCTTTTAACCAGCCTTTTCCTCCTCCCGTGCCTGCCCCTGTGACAGAGCCGTCCTGCAGCCATTTGCATCAAAGTGGGTTTTTTTAAATACATCTTCTCTGTGTCTTTGACATGCTTGTGTCTCATTTCACAGGACAGCATCAGGAAGAGAAGGATGGAGCTGATTGAGAAGGAAAAGAAGCAGAGAGAACAGGTGAGCATGTTGTTTTGTCATTCTGTAAAATGAATAATAGTTTTTCTTCAGTCTTAGATTTTTGCTCTGTCTCCTTTAGATGGCCTTGTTGAAAGCAGAACAAATGAAAAGATATGAAAAGGAGAAGGTAGGTGGAGTCCTGTGGGCTTAGCCCTAGTCAATGTCTCTGATGATGCATCCATGCTGTGCAAACCACCATGCATTTCAAATAATCTGATGATCTTGCTCAAAATAAAACGGATCCTTTTCAGATCAATCGAATAAACCAAGCCAGGGAACAAGGATGGAAGCATGTCTTGAGTTCCAGTGGAGGTAGCAGCCCAGAGAGGAAGGTAATGGATAGGTTTACATTTTTGTATGACACAATACCTCAGAATATATTTGATATTAAAATATAGCCACATTTAACATTGTTAAGAAATGTTGTATAGTCTCCCTCAAAATGACCGTTTATCCTCTAAACGCAGTGTTTTGTAGGAGTAGGAGGAAAGAGGGCTGCAGGAGTGGGTCCGTCTGTCCCAGGTGCTGCACTCTTCAGCAAAACCCCCTATGAACAATATCATGCTGTCCTGGACCAAATGGCTAAACCACAGCCTAAAGAAATCAGCAGGGAGGGGTCCTCGGCAGGACCAAGCAGTCCCATTCGGTACATTTGGATCCTTTTTTTAAATTTAGATACATTACACAATTGTAGTAATTTAATTTCCTCTTTGGTTAAAAGTGTACCAGCTGCTGCTGGCCCTGTGCTGCCCAGTGACCATGCCCAGCGCCTAAATGGAGATGCAATCAGAAGACAACTTCAGAAGATGCAGCATGTTTCAAAACAAGCCCATATCAGCAGGTTAGTTAATTAGCACATGGCCTGAAACTTGTTCTTTATACAGTGTTAAATGTAGTGACAGTGTTTGTACTGTTTTCAGACAGCGTGGTCATATGGCAGCTGAACGAGCCTGTCAGGTTGAAGAGTTTTTACAGAGGAAGAGAGAAGCCATGCTCAACAAAGTACGAGCTGAGGGTCAGCTGGTATGTACTGTGACTTTAACTGTAATTTTATGAGCATTTAGCACCATTTCAGTTACAGTTTCAGTAAACGGAGTGCTTATTTTTTTTCAGAGTTAAAAGAGAAAACTGACCCTTGATACTATGAATCTTATAGTTACAGATGCTACCACAAGGCAATATTTGCAGCATTAAAACTGGAGCAAATGCCTGATTGTAAAAGCCAGGGAATCGACAGGAAATTGTTTTATAGTTTTGGTCTGCCCTCAGAGTAGACAAACTTTACTGTTTTGCCCTTTTGTGGAAATAACTAACTGTGGGTTTCACTTCAAATAACTCCCTAAATGTGGTCTTACCTGCATTCATTTGATTCAGAAAATAAAATGAAATATATTGGTTAGCGCAGCTTCGTTTTCATCCCGACCCTGTCTTGTGATTATTGTGGGGCCAGCGTCCTTCTAAAGTGTGGTTAAATTAAATGGTAAACAGGGTACTCGGCAAAACCTGGCTGCAATCTTTGGAAGCCGAGGTGGTGCTGGTCGGTGCAGGAGACCTAAAGCCAACAAAGAGGAGGAGGTAGGAGCCCAGGCCGGAATGACCAGTCTCGCACTCCACCTCACTCATGGCACACCTGGCTTGGCACGTCTCATATGTCTGCGCAAATCTCCTTCTGACGCACCCATAACTCAACCCAGCAGCTCAAACTCATGCCCACTCCCTGCATAATGTGTGGTGTTCCTCTGTCTAGTGTGAGCTGTTTATTTATCACAATAATGCTATTGTCCTATTTCAAATATCCAACTCAGTTTTCAGTTACAGATTTTTTTTGTTCCATGCATTATTAATGGCACCAGCATTATGTGTTATTTTTATTCTGTCTGAATGGCTTCTGTGTAAATGTATTAATGTTGACCTCATTGAGTTTTGTGGAAAAAAAGCATGTTTATTTTCCTTGGAAGAATTGTTAATACCAACATTCTAGAAGTCACTGTTCAGTCTGTAACATTTCACTTTTTGTTCTCAGGAGTACTTGGCAAGACTGAGGCAGATCCGCTTGCAGAACTTCAATGAGCGTCAGCAAATCAAAGCTCGGCTCAGAGGAGAGAAGGTACATTCTTCCATACTAGGAGAATAGTGAGAGCACTTTAATCACGGGTACTATCAAAATTTTGACATTTGGTCTCCTGGCTGTGTTTGTTTCAGTATGACAGCGATGGTTCTGACAGCCAAGAGTCCAATGAGGAGGCAGAGCTCCGGAGAAAAAAGATCGAGGCTTTAAAGGTGAGTCTGCACATATGCAAAGTAATTACGTTGTGTAAAATGCAGTCAGTTAGTCAGTTATTGTATGCCTCAATTTCCTGGCCTCCTCTGACAGCCATGAGATTTATAGGTCTGCTGGGTGCACTTCTAGTTTCTTCTAGTTGTTCCTTTGGCTGATATATATTCCCCAAAATCATGACATGTAATGTAATCAGTGACTGGAGGTGACAATGACCCTCTTATTTTTGGGCTTTTATGATGCTCAATTCATATGTACCTTCCAGGCCCAAGCAAATGCTCGTGCTGCTGTGCTCAAAGAGCAACTAGAGAAGAAGAGACATGAAGCATACGAGAGAGAAAAGAGAGCCTGGGAGGACCATGTAAGCTTTCATATTCCATAATATCTTCACAAAGCAGTTACCTGACCTCACCATAATCTAATCTAAGCAATTGTATTTTGTTGAAGCTTGCAGCTCGAGGGATGAAGGTTAGTATGGCAGCAGGCAGTGTAGTGGCAGACCCAGCAGTAGCAGCAGCAGCAGCATCTACCTCTGACAGTGCTCCTCCACAGCCCAGCCCCTCTCAGCCAGACCCAGCTGCCAATGCTCTAGCCCTACCTGCATCCAACACCCCTACCTCTGCTATATCCATGACTGCTGCACTGAAGAATGTTGGAGCAGTCAGTATAAAGTGTCATCACATCTTCTGTGGTAGTATTGTTTAAATAAATTATTACTTACCCAACTGTTGTGTTTGGCAGATAACTCCACTAAAGGAAAATGTGCCTGAACCGGAGACAACAGTGATCCAGGTGAGGTTCTTAGTTGTTTATATTCAAATGAGAGTGAGTGGGCAACTGTATTCTGTTTTCAAACTTCACATTCCTCTATCAGAGTGAGAAGAAACAGATTCTGCGCAGACTTAACCAGAACCTTAAAGCCCAGAGCCCAGTGGAGGAGGTTGAGGAGACACCATCTGTCCCTGCAGAACCAGCTCCTGCTCCCAAACAAAACGAGCCTGATTCAGAGAAACGCCCCTCTTCTAATGGAGATCGGAAGAAGTGGGAACCGGCTGAATTGCCTGTACTTCCTGTGGCTCAGCAGACTTTAGAGGAGACATGTACAACAACGTCCTGTAAGTTGAATCATTGCATGACAAAACTCTGATTATTTTGTCATGTCATGTCATGACTGTTTTGTAAGTTCTATGTTTAAGGATTTTTGAAAGCAATGTTGCTGACCCTTTTTTTCCCCATCACTATCACATTACATACAGTAGTGTCTCCTGATGGTAGACCCTCCTCTGGTGCAGACAGGAAGAAGTGGGAGGCAGGAGTTCCACTTGTTCTCTCTGTAGCCCAGCAAACTTTAGAAGAGACGTGCATCACCACCATCGGTGAGTGTTCAAGTACAGATTTCCTGACAATTTTAGCAGCAGTTTGTTTTGAGCTTATTTTGTCTATGTATGTGTGCTCCCCAGAGCAAACAGTGGGTGAAGTTATACAGATGGATCTGCTACAGGAAGAAGTTCCCAGGAAGGTGTGGGGAGTCATTCCAGACTCTCAGGTGCTGAGAGTACTTCAGGAGGCAGAACTTCAGCCTCTCACCCAACCACTGGAGAATGTCAGCATTTGTGAGAGCGAGTTTTCAAGTCCTGGTTAGTCCTCATTAAATCTTCAAGAGTATATGAATATAAATTGCAGCAGAAGCAGACATGGATGGTGGTCTCATATTCTTCCAGAAAAGCCTACTCAGGCCGCAGCAAGTGACAGTGTAAAGACACCTAGAGAAGTGACTTCTAATCAGAGGCCTGCAGCTCATAATGAGGCTTCACATGAGGAAAAGTCTATGGCTAGTATTGTGGAAAGAGTGACACTCAGTACAGAGACTCAAGGTTTGTCACACGTGATCATATTAATATGGGATTGTGCATATTATTGAAAGAATTTTTCAATACAGTGAAAGACTATCTAACTATCTAATTTCCTTTAGATCCATCAGACTTGGAGTCTGTGGTTTTGGAAGAGACCCCTAAACACGGCTCACATCCCACTACTGGTGTGCAGCAGGCATGGGAGCAGGAAGCCCAACAGAAAATGTGAATATAAATATCGCTATGTTGCTATTATGCACCAAGCTGAAAATTCTTTCATTATTTACTCCATGCATTAGTATTATATCATTTAAAGATAACATTTGTTGAGTTTATGTTGTATTTCTTTTGCAGGACACCAGAGGGCATTGTAAGACCAACAGGCGCCAAGGAGGTTGAGAAGAGTGCAGAGAAACCAGCTGTATCGGCTGGTGAGATTAATGTGTAGTGAGCCAAGGCCACTTTTTTTCACTGTAATTATTATCTTGATTAAATCTGTCCTTCCTTCTGTCTCCACAGCTGTAGCGCAGCATGAGGAGCCCCTGTTTATGAAGTTGTGTTCTCCAGCACACCGACGCACTGCTGCCCTTGCAATCCTCTCAGCCCAGTCCTCCATGGATGAATCATCCTCCTCTCTGGCCTCTCGTTCACGCTCTGTCTCACCCCAACGCTCCAAGCACCAAAATGACCTCCTCATTGGCCTGTCTACAGGCATGTTTGATGCTAACAACCCCAAGGTGATCATTACACTCCTCCACTTTTGTCTGGAAATTGCCTTGTATAATGTGATCAGGTGTTTCAGGAAATTCACTCTTGCTCTTCCAAAATACCACGCAAGCCTCTACATCACTGTAGAGGCTTGCGTGGTATTTTGGGTAACACTTCAGTCTTCCTTATTAATGAGGGGAGCTGGAATGAAACCACAGCCATTAATCATGTAGTCTGAAGCTTGCAGTGGGTCTGATAGGATAGAATGAGCATTCATCAACCTATATCTTTCATAGCTTTCAAAGCTCTTTCAGCTTGGTATCTTCAGGGCCTAGCTCAATATATTTAATATGCACACAAAGAGCTACAAGCAGTGTGGCTGCGTCACAAAACCACAGCTCATTCCACTGATTTCTGCTGTGTCTGCATTGTCCTGTCAGATGCTGCGGACGTGCTCCCTCCCAGACCTCAGCCGTCTCTTCAACTCTCAACAGGACACTCCAGTGACAAGCAGGACTAATGTTGCCCCAGACAGCAATCTAGAAATTGAAGACCTTGATGACGCTGCCAAAGATGATGACCAGTCAGAAACTGAGGAGTAAGGCGAATACACATTATATCTCTAAAACAAAATCATGCCTTGCTTTGTTTTCCTACATTGTAAATGCATTCCATGATTGTCAATATTGCAGGGTAATGTCACATTGGTCTCACTCTCAGTCTTTTTCAGTATAAGAAGAAACATAAGAATATGTTCTCTTCCTTAGTGCATATGAGGATGAAGATCTGCGGGACATCAGGGCCTCCATGGAGAGACTGCTGCAAGAAGAGGGGGACATCATGAGAAACCCTGCAACGGTGGGAGCAGGAGACTTCAATGGAAATCCTCAAGAGGAGAGAGAACTTTTTAACAGGATCGCAGCTCAGATCGATCAGGACAACAATCAGATGGCTGTAGATGATGAGGAGGATGATGATGATGAAGAAGAGGAGGAGGAGGAGGAAGAAGGTGAAGAGGAGGAAGAGGATGAGGATGAGGATGATGAGGAATGCTCAAATGGGAGTCCCGGTGATGAGGAGGCAGGGGAGTTGCTTACCAATGGTGTAGGAGAAGAGACCCACAGCAATAACAGCCAGCTCAATGAAGAGTGGCAATCAGGTAGGTGGGGGCTGGGACATTATGATACTCCTGAAACTGTTTTAATGAAGCAACGTTCATTATTTTCATGCCAAGCAAATCATAAGTTGTTTCATCTTATTTTACTATAGCTTGGACCAGTTCTATTCATCAATTAATATACTTATATACCAATATGTATGCCTGTAAAATTATTCTATTTGGACACTGGCAGCTTAAGTGTCTTTTGAGGCCCGAAGTGTAACTTGAAATGACTTCTTCTGCTCCACAATAGATGGCAGTGGAGAGGACCAGGGTGGAGAGGCTGAGCATCATGACAGCATCTTCAGTCGCCTGGAAGAGCTTCGCTTCAACCTTGAGCAGCAGATGGGATTTGAGAAGTTCATCGAAGCCTACAACAAGATAAAAGTACAAAATATTCACTCTTTTAAATCTTCAGTTTGATAGTTACTGTAGTTGCAAACATCTTGTTTTACTTCTCAAGGCAATACATGAAGATGAAGATGAGAATATTGACCTGGGCTCCAGTTTGGTTTTAAGCATTTTGGGAACGGAACACCAGCATCTGTATCCCAACATCCTTCATCTTGTGATGGCAGATGGTGCATATCAAGAAGGTGAGCATTTTATTTTTGAAGGTTTTTCGTTTGTATGTACTTTAATTATTTTAAGGCTACAGGTATAAAATAATGGTAAATATTACAATAATGAATTGTTTCGGTTGTTTAAATGGACATGTTTTTGTGGGATCAAACATTCCAAAAAGAGTTACAAATATTAGAACCACATGCAGCACTGAGTGCCATTAAAGAGACTTTCTGTCTGCACCCTCATCTCTTCCTGCAAAACAAGACAAAGTAGATGTAAAACTTACCCCTAGCTCTGTCTGTCTGCTTTGTCATGTGCTGTGCTGAGTCTGTTGTCAGACTCGGGCCACAACAGAAATAGAAAGGTGTTGGGAAGTTGGCATTTCTTTTCTCTCAAGGCAGCCTTCAGATACTCTTTTTCCTCTGAACATCTTCATGTGATAATTCTTTTGTTTGCTATTTTTACTGACTTCTGAAGGAGAAGCAGATGATGCAAATGTTAGACATCTCCCTGGAGGACACGTCTCAAGATCTATGAAAGATCTGCCTTACAGCTTCCATCCTTATAGCACTGGATATATTTTTAAGAAAAAATAATGTAGTGATCAAACCAGATCCAACCCATCTATTGTAGTAATGCAGACATTGGTTCTCAAGATAAAAACACATTTTTGTGTTTTTACTGATGCATAACATATCTTGGGAAATAAACACTTGTTAACACAAGAAGTTAACAAATACCATCCCAAGTTATCTTACCACCATGGCAAAATTGGTAACCCTCATGCTTTCTAATGAACTGTCCGTGTGTTCTCTCTCCTTAGATAACGATGAATAATGTTTTGTGAAGTGGAGCTGCTGGCAGGTTTGACAGTCTGCTCGCTATCTGATGTCTTCCGGTGGCGCACTGGCAGAAGGATCTATGCATGAAGTGTTGCAGCCTCACATCTAACAGTGTTTCAGGAACACTTGCATGATGTTTAATTAGTGCACTTGACACTGTATTTCCTACTCTGACTATCACACACACACAACACTATTTTTCTAACCAGTGTTCATTCAGAAGTGCATTATCAAAAAACGTATTCTTATTAACCAAAGTTAGCTTTGATGTTCATGCATACGTTTGTTCAAGTGTACGTCTGTAAATTACTGAATCACCTGTGTTGTCACATTGATTTATAACTTTTAATGTGATGTTGGCTCAGTTGGACTCTTCATTAGCATTTTATTTTAGCAGGTAAAGATCTGGTCCTCTCAGGTACTCTCTTTCTGTCCCATACTCAACTATAGCTTCAGAAAACAAACCAGGTCACCCCTGACAGATGATTTACTCTAAACCGGTCCAACCTCCTTTTCTTACAACTGTTTTCAGCAAAAGATGTTCATATTACCTAGTACATTTTACACATTTCTTACTGTTTCCGTTTACAAAATTAAACAATAAATGCTGAGACTGTTATATGATGCCCAGGTAGTGTAGCAAAGACTCTGGCTGGTGTGTGTAAGAAGGATATTTGGGGCAGAGAGGAGTGCTAATGATGAGGAGTGGTGTAGATTGTAAGAATAATTTAATATTGTAAATCTTTATAAAAATAAAAAATAAACACTTTCTTAAAGAATTTTAAGAGAGTCCATTTCTTTCTGTCAGGTACACTGGTTAC
>JAVQJX010125620.1:0-11925 GCA_036025115.1 Ambassis agassizii
AGAAGAAAACTTCTTTTTTTTTGAGCAAATACAAATTTTCAATCATTAAATTTCAGCTATTACTCAATAAGTTACTATTTGCAGTTTGAGAAAAGGTGCAGAAAGAAAACCACAATGGATCAAAAGTTAAGAAAGTTGCACCTTAATATCCTTGCTAAGTAACCAAACATGAGGGCTCCATCCTAATTGGCTCCATGCTGATGCTAAAATCCTTCCCCGCATCATACAGAATTATAATTGCCTTCAATCCTAACAGATTTTTCCAACACTGAGCAGGGTTTACACTCTGAAAAAGCAAACACTGGAGCGCACGCGGGAGGATCCGATCTATATCTATTTCAGTATCGCACTGTATTTTCTGAGCTGAGCTGTATAAAGCTCTGAATAAGCCTCCTGCTGCACTCCCTATTCCCCATTCACACAGTATGATACAAGACAACTTTCAGGGAAAAGAAGGGAAAAAATTACATAATCAATTTGATTAAAATGTTTAGCCTTAAATCTTTTTTTATTTTTATTTTTAAAAAATGTTTTATTTATGCATTATAGAAACAAACCAAGCATGAAGTCTTAAACTTCATTAGCAAGCAACAATGCAAGCAACATGAAACAGCACAGATATGAAAACACTTGACTCTACTCAGTGAACAGAAAAGGAACATTTTGTTATGTTTAATATGGAGAGTTATCTCTTATTCTTTATCTGTATATCTCCGGAAGTTACACAAGGCGAGGAAGTGTACAAGGTGGTGCTGCAAGCTAAGAGTAGAAATGTCCAAAGTTCAATATTGTTGTTGACTATTGATTACTGATTGATGACAATTGATGATTATTAGTGCTCTCTGTGATAGATCCTTCATGACAAAAACAACACTGCAACCCGTTATTAGAAACATTACCCCATGTCTAAAACATGGTGGTGGTAGTATCATGGTTTTTGCTGCATCTGAACCAGGATGACTTATCACTATTGTTGAAACAATGAATTCAAAAGAAAAAATCATGTGCTTTTGATGTCCCGGACTTATGTATGCACATCTATAAGGTCAAATCAGCAAAGAGACAGACGATTTGCCAAAGAGACATGGAAAGAACAACTAAAGGAGTGATGCAAATCACCACGACAACCAAAATGAACAGTAAATCTATCAAGAAAGATGCAAATTTCACTTCAGTTTGGCCTGCTTCCAGCTTTCAGCCATGGTACAGAAGATAAACCTAATCTCACAGCTACAAATTCAGCATTTAATAATCATCATGCTTTAATGTTTGTATTATTTCAAAGCTTAGGAAAGCTGTTCCTTAAACCTCACATCCTTTCATACCCTGCAGCAGCTCTGAGATACTGCTCAGCATCCTCCTCTCTTCAAACACTGCGCGTACACTCTGTCTTAATCTGGTTCTGTGGGTCTGTCTGCTGAACAGAAAGCCCCAAAACAGGACAGTGCATCTGAAAGTGGAGCTTTATAAAGAGGTTTATAAAACTAGCCTGACATGACATCAGGCTCAGCAGGGCCTTCCCTGACGCCTGACTCATCCTTATAAACTTGTGATTGCTGCCAAGACCAAAAAGCATTTTTGTGATGCTTTATGTGTGTGTGTGTCATGTGTGTAAACTTTGGCTGAGATGGTCTGTTTTGAAAGTGCTGACTTTTCCGGTTTATTCCACACTTCTCCTCCGTCCTCCAGACGGCCTGTATCGCTGCTCTGGCACACACTCGCCAGCTTCAACTGTTGAACTGTAAAAATGCAACCAACTGATTATTCCTCAATGCAGACAGGCATAAAGCGTGGAAGGGCTCGATTCTCACACACAAATATCACTTATAATCCCTCTCAGCTGGAGCCTCCGTCAATATGAATTCATACTGCGGGAACATTGAGTACAGGAGTGGCTGTGCTTTTTGAATGGTTGCTGAAAAAAAAAATATTTCCACATGGTGTTGATTCATGTTAATGGAGATGGGAGTCTGAATATGTTGGTATCCTACTAATAAAAAAATATATGTAGTATCTAATAACTTAAGCAGAAAGGTCACTTCCTGCTTGATCAAGCTGACTGATAACAGCGGATGATGTGAATGTAAAGGCAGCGGTTGGATGTTATTATCTAGATCATATGCACAGTTGAAAATGATATACCAGGTAGAAATGTGGTTTTAATTTGCAGTTTAATTAAAATCCTTCTTTCAAAGTGTGTTTGATGTAAACACCGCTCGCAGGAAGCACAGTATGTTCACTAAATGAATCATTTTAATAGGAAGAGGGAGCAAAATTTCACTTTTTTTAAATTGAGGCATTCATTTCTGTGGGGTCATCTTGAAGGTTTTGAGACTATATTATAGACTCTATATTTTTAAGATTTAAGAAAACATATGAATATACTATGAATATATCTGTAGCATTTGGACTTACATACATTGGCTGAATGTTTTTATTTAATCACATGTGGATCACATGGAACTTTCTTGGCCCTTTTTGGCCATCGAACACTCCCATTCTATAATACAATCATGACACAATGCATTCTCTATGCCCTCACCATAATCCTGACCTTTAATATATAGAAAAATGCCTGCCAAATACTCACCAAATTAACAGAAATCATGTCTAACCTTATCCACAATAACATGATTTAAACCAGTCAGATATACACACTATTGTAAAAGAACTAGCATAGTGACAAAGAAGAAATACGATGGGTCGAGGACTGGGAGCTGTGCAATATGTGTGCTTTGATTTCCCATTTTAACTGCTCAGTCCATGGATGAATCATGGGAAATCATTGAGATGAATCCTATAGTCCCCAACCTGAAGGAGCATTTACCTTAAATCAATATTTTAACCCTCAAATAGTCATTGGAATGGGTCTAAAATGAATTGAATGTCCTCACTTCAAGGGTTTCAAGTCGGTCCTCACAAGCACACAATTTAAGACACACAAACACCAGCAATCCAGAGTAAGGGGAGCATCCTGGCCTTGTGAAATATATTTGCAGCAATAGAGTGAAATGATTAATACATGACTTTTACTGTATGGATCTCTGAGATCTTCAGTGATATTCATCCTGTAACATTTCCAGAATGTGTGAAAACCACTTGCAAAAGTCTATAACACACTGAATCCCATCTGATTGCACTAACAGTATTGTTATTATAAAATGCTGCAGTATGTGTGTTTTTTTTTTTTAATCCAGCCTCTCCATCCTTTAGATCACTGGGGAAACCATACGCTTCTAAATCTAATTTCAAATCGCAGGAGGATTAAGGGAACATTTCTCCAACACTAATAAATCCTCCAATAATGAAACCACCATTACGGACTTCACAACAGATTTCTAACTTTCTCAGGCATGAAAAGCCAATAGTAGCAGGCACCTGGAAACTCAGTGTGCATTCTTTGAGCTAAGTTGCAGTGTTATTACACCACAGAGCATCGGTGCTGAGAGGAGACTTGATGGTCTATAATGAAGGATTGTGGGGGCCTGTATAGGAGCAGCATGGTGGCCTCCAGGGAGAGAGAGAGAGAGAGAGAGAGAGAGAGAAACCAAAAAAAAAAAGAAACGCACTGAACTCCCGGTCTCTGCTGTGAACAGACGAGGAGCTTTTGGCTTGTTCTGCACTGACAGACTGGACAGTAGCCGTGGCAATTAGTCTTCAATTGATTGATTCATTCAGCTTTTAACTTTGTGTTCATTACACTTTACATAAACCAAGTACGGCACAAACCTATTCTCAGCAGCTCAACCACAAACAAGGAGATCTGTGACCTCACGTACTGTCCCTGCCCCTTAATCACCTGTTTGGGCACGTTGAGTTTACATAACCTGATACCATCATCCTTGTTATGATATGTGCATGGAAACATGTTACTATGGTTTCAGTAATCTGGATAAAACCATGTCCTGGATTATGCTGATAGTAAGGTTACATATACAGTGTGTCATCTGCTGTCCTAATTGAAATGAGGATGAGATGAGTATAGCGAATGTGTCCCAATAATTGTAACATGCAAGGATATAAGGAAACTCACAGAGTGACATACAAACGCTCCCAAAGAAACACTAAAATAAAGATTATAGATAAAGTCCTCCACCGGCAATGTTGCCAGATGGGAAATGACGAAATGTCGTAGTGTCGCGTTAAGATGATCATATTTTGGATTGACATTTTGGATTTCTGGAAAGTTTCACTATATGTATGTAGCCAGAGAAGTTGAGATATGAAAACTGGTATCAAAGCAGAACTCGGACAGTTTGGTTTTTCCACTAAAGCCACTAAAGGTAACCCACAAGAAGAAGAAGAAGAACATTGTTATTCCTTATGTGTCTGGAGTATCAGAGAAACTACGCAGAATCTTCAATAAACATGACATACCGTGGGTGGTGGATACAGTTTCTGCTCTGTGCTGCAGGGTTATGATGACTCCCATGACATGCCGGTCAATTTCAAACCTATGACTACACTTAGACAGAAACTGGTCCACCCAAACGACAAAATTCCCAGGGACAAGCAAAGTAACATCATATATGCTGTGCAGTGCAGTGAAGAATGCTCTGATCTGTACATGGGGGAAACCAAACAAACACTTCAGAGAAGAACGGCACAACACAGGAGAGACACCTCCACAGGACAAGACTCAGCTGTTCATCTACACCTCAAAGAAAAGGGACACAATGTGAGGACAACAATGTCCACATCTTAGACAGAGAGGATAGGTGGTATGAAAGAGGAGTCAAAGAAGCATCTATGTCAAGCTGGAAAAACCTTGCCTTAACAGAGGTGGTGGATTCCAGTAATAATGATGGGTCATTAGCCTGTCCCAGCACAGCGCCCTCTGCAGTTTCACAGTCGTTAGACAGTCATTAGACACACCTGGTACTAACAGTCAGACATACACAGGTGAAGTATCAAAGGACTGGATGTTTTGCTCTAAGTATGGAGGTACTGTACCACATAAATATAATATAGTTTCCTCGCCAAACTATTTTAAAACTGATGAAGCTGCTTGGAGAAGCAGAGAAACATCTTCAAGAAAAACTCTATAAGTCCATATGCCTTGCTTCAACTCTTTTGAATGAAAATGACTTGGATGACCGAGATTCTTCATCGACAAAATGCCACACAAACACAATATGCGAAGCACGGTGGTGGTAGTATGATGCTGTGGTGATACTTCTCAGCAGTAGGCACAGGAAGGCCTGTGAAAGTCTACGGATAAAATGAATGCAGGAAAATATGAGAACATCCTGGTGGACAGTGCAAGGATTCATTGAACTATTACAGCAACACATTGAACCGAAGCATACTGTAAGAGTGGTGTGATGACAACCAGGAACTCAACGCATAAAAAAACACAATAGGTGTTTTGCTAAAAAAAATAAAAAGAAAAAAACTCCAATTATACTCAATTATATTTAACAATAGCAAACAACATTACTTTAGCTTACCACAATAACAGTGGCAACTGAACGTAAGACGGAGCTCTTAAGTTCACTTTCATTTATCCATCTAGTTGTTATGTGGGTTACCTGACATGCGGGTGAAGGCCATTTCGGCATTCTCTACAATAAAATAGGACTATATTACTCTTAGCTTGTTGTTCACAGTGGCAAAAAAATATATAAATAAATAAAAAATCTAATGCTGGTCTTGTCACAGTGTAAGTTACAGGATTTTTTTTCTCCCTATACCTGTATTGCCGGTGTTGTATCAGAACGCTGCTGACAAGAACACACACTCATGCACAGGAGATGGTGGCACAGCAGGTGGTCCCATTACCGATGCGACACACTCCTACTCTCCACAGCAGGACCATCGTCTCCCTCTGTCTCTCCTATCTCTCTCTCTCTGGTTCTCGTGTGGGCTTTATGATAACTAAAACCTGTGCTGTTGGCTCCGCTGGGGGCGTCACGGCAAGTGGAGTGAACAACCTTTTCTGCAGGCTGTGTTTTTGTGTGACTAAAATGTCTGCTTGTTTGACATTTAACCCCCCCCCAAAATTAACCTCAAATGTTTTATCTTTAACAAAGCTGCCCCTGTGATGCCTGTTTTTTTTGTGTCTCACAAACACCTGTCAATCTTTGTGCTGCCGAGCTGTCTCTGAACAGCCTTCAGATTTGAACCTGAACAGCAGCTGATGTGTCAGGAAGAAGGATTTTTTTTTCTCCTCCAGCTTCGGCTAATTCCCGCCAGCTATTGTAAACAACACTGCAGCGGCCGCTGAGCGCGCAGCGGGCATACAAACATACACAATGGCACACATCACCGCATATGCACTGTGAGCAGCAAGGTTGACTCAGACAGACTGCAAGAAAGACACAAAAATATAGATAGAAATTCATTTAAAAAACCAAAACAATAATGACAATGACATGATTTTTGTCTAAGTAAACATGTTAACGTTAAATGTTAGTTAACAAATCTGACACTAATTTCCCTCCATACAGGACAAAGTCATGTAAGAATGAAAGCAACAGTGGACACCTGCTGCATGTTATTAAAGGAATATGAGTCAACGTGTGAAATAAATGGCATTTCCACTTATGAAACAAAGAAGGCACACAGCAGAAAGGACTCACTATGAGTGAGTACCAGCGATGTCATATAGTGTTGTAAAATAAAACTATTTTATTATATATTTTTTTCCATTGTAAGATATGATTTTAAATTAATTTCTGTAGAGATTAATGTTATGAATCCCCTATATAAATATTTAATTGAATACTGCATTAATGACTGGAAGGATATATATATATAGGCAACAAACAACTATGCCCTGGCAGTAATGAGGTACCCTGCTGGCAAAATAAGCTGGCCAAAGGATGAAGTACAGACCACAGATAAAGACAAAAAGCTCCTCATACATGGAGGGTTCCACCCTAAATCCAGCACTCAGAGACTATACACTACATGGAAGGAAGGGGACAGAGGACGAATGAGGGTCAGAGCCACTGTCCAGGATGAGACAACCAAGATTTAGGAGATTAAGAAAATGGCCCCATTGGATGGAGTGCTAAGGGAAAGTCTCAGGCAGTGGACATCAGACGAGTGGACCGAGGAGGAACCGTCATGGGAGGACAAACCCCTGCATGTCATGTACCATTGACAGAAATCCTACTAATGGCTAGTTAAGGCTGGACTGAAAGATTGCACTGAGGCACTCATCATGGCTGCACCGGAACAGGCCCTGAACAGCAGAGCAGTAGAGGCCCAGAACTACCACACCAGGCAAGACCCAAGGTGTAAACTCTGCCAAGATGCACCAGAAACAGTCCAGCACATAACAACAGGATGTAAGATGCTGGCAGGATAAATATACATGGAACATCATAAGCCGGCATAGTGTATAGAAACATCTGTGCAGACTTTGCGCTGGAAGATCTAAATGGGAAACACCTCCAAAGGTGAATGTGCCAAGAATCTGTGGGACTTCCAGATACAGACTAATAAGATGGTAATTGCTAACCAAATGGACATTGTGATGGTAGACAAGGCACAAAGGAAGGCTGTAGTAGTGAATATCGCAATCCCAAGTGATGGAAACATCAGAAAGAAGGAAGCGGGAGAAGTATCAAGGCCTGAAGGAAGAGCTCGAGACATCCTGATTCCTGGCAGGTAAAGGGAAAAAAATCATGATAAGCCAAGCTTACTTTTTCCCATTGTTAATCAAGCTTGAGAAAAACTCAGATATCATCCCTCATTGAGGTCTCACACTTGAAGGACACCAGAATAACTCACCATCATCACAGGCTTCTTTTTTCAGTGAGTTGGCATCAGTTTCCTTTAATAGGTTAGTCGTTCGCAAAGACAAGCTTAGAAAGATTTGGCTGAATAATATCGTTTCTTCTATCTTTGTATGCAGGTAGGACGTGGAGCTGTCACACTTACATCCCACAGGTTCATTAAACATTTACATACATGCATGCAAATTTATGTAAGGAGAGACAGAGAGGATTTAATGAAGACAAATGTAGAAGCATTTGTCACATTTTTTTTTCCTCTGTTGCACCTGACAAGTCTGCAATAAGAGGAAAGAGACACATGCACACCTGTGTCGTTCTGCTGCTTTCCAGATGGTTTTTCAATGAATTTCTGATTGCCAGCAGAGATTATTTTTGTACTGTTGGTCAAATTGTCATTAGCATAACTGCATGTTTTAATATCTGATTATAGGCTGAGGGATGGAACACACTTCACACAAATCCACACAGACATCAGCTCTGAGCTTATATCTCTGACTGGATCTGGTTGGAGCATTCATAGCGAAAGAGCAGCAGTTGTGTGCAATGCTAATGTGTAACTCTAGGTTTGTAGCTATAGCCTGGGGAATTAGCTTGATAAACAAATGGAGTTAAAAGGACCCGAAGAAGAATTTTGTTCATCCAGTTTTATCAATTTCTGTAATTATATTCACCAGATACTGGAGAGGTTGGTGGGGGGTTTTTTGCCACAGGATGACCTGCAGGAGATAAACCTTTATCTTTGTGAATCTAAATTGGCTGCTTGAGCCATGATTATTTGACAGCATCAGCTTAGGAATTTACCAAAGTGGACTGACAACTGTTCACTAGCTGTCCTTCAGCATGCACAACCAAGAAGAGAAACTAAACTACAAAGGTCGGACTCGGATGACATAAGACTGGTTAAGTTAACAACTATGGATAATGTAGCCTATTCCAACTGTTGACTAGGAGAGCCAGAAGTGCCTTTGAGGCTCAAATATAGAAAGTCAACACTTATCATGAAAGGGTTTTGCTCTTCTGAAGAATCCCCTATTGGAAATATATACCAGCCCTCACAGATTAGTTTTTTGAGTGACAGCTGCATTTGAACCAAACAAAACGACAAATGGTCCCGGATCAATATCTCAAGGTGGCCAGAAGTAATAGTCTGGGTCAAAGATGATTCCCCAGAGATGGCTAAGGAAGCTGCTGAACTGCTAAATGATCCCCACAAGGGATCTGGAGTTATCTGCTATGTTGGCCACCTTGGATTAATGAGGAGGGTAAGTCTGAGGGATTTGAAAGGAAGTTGTGCTTCAGGTAATTACACCTTAGGGCACAGTGAGTTGCAAACAGCCAGTAAAAGCTGTGACAGGCTATATGTCCAGAACATGGTGCAACGTCAATCCAGTTCTGTGAAGGTTCTCAGTTCAGATGCCTTGAACTGAGAACTGACTTGACTTGAAGTCAATCCAGTTGTTTTTTTATTTAAACTATTGGACAGCCATATTGTAAGTGGTGTAGGGTTCTCACCCAGTTAAACAAGGGATAAGAACAGCAGCAAGAAAAAAAAAAACAAACAATAACAATATAAAAACCAACACTGGGTGAAGAGCAGTCCTGCCTCCATGTGTGTTACCGCCAGCATTTGGCCAGATGTCACACCTAGGGTGCGTCATCCAGCTTTCTGAGCCTTTCCTCTCTCATTATATCACATTACAGCATCAGAGGGGCCAGT
Source organism: Ambassis agassizii (assembly GCA_036025115.1). Lineage (NCBI taxonomy): Eukaryota > Metazoa > Chordata > Actinopteri > Ambassidae > Ambassis > Ambassis agassizii. Next base: position 9,463 of record JAVQJX010125620.1, read on the forward strand.
CAGAGAGAGGGGAAAGAGAGTTTGTGAGTGTATCTTCCAGTGCTCTATGGTAGCCAAATCTCAAAAAAAGAGCCAAGGACTGGAATGATTTTAAGAGCAAGATGTGTGTGGGGAAAGACAGCATCCCCTGTGGAAAAAGAGAATGTTGAGAGAGCGCCCACCGTTTGAGAGATACTGATGGAGATGGACAGATGGCGAGATGGAACAATAACACAGAAAGAAAGACAGTGGCAGCGTGTTAGAGTCTGACTTTTTATTGCGAGGGAAGGTGCACGTATTGGAGTTGGTTGAACAATAGAAAATATGTCATCTGCATGGATATTATTGGAATATTCAAGTGTTTCAAGTTGCGCTATAAGGAAGAAGTAAATGCATTATTAATCAGATGTCACGAATTGAGTGCTGCCTGCTGATTGAATGGTCCAATTAAATGTCATTTTCTAAACACGAGAAGCAAAAATTGAGTCTGATTGGCCTAGATTTTAATCATACAGACGGGTTTTTATTTAGACCTTACTCAGACAGGGAGGTCACACTGAGTTTACAACGTTCACTTTTAAGGCTTTAGACAACCTATATAGTGTATAGAACTACGTCACCCATCGGTTTCTGACAAGTCACTTTGAGTCCATCACAGTCCAGTTCCAATCACAGCCGTGTTGGCAGCATCAATCCTGATCACACTGACACTTTTTCCCGACAACTGGTCCCATTGGTTTGATTGAGCCGTGACCTTCTGTGACTGGAAAAGGGTGGAATGGCCTCTCCAAGTTAGGGAAAAGTTGCTGCCCCATGTGGAGGAGTTTAAATATTTCGGTGAAGGCAGATTGGTGCCTCTCAATTTACCGGTTGATTGGTCCTACCCTCACCTATGGTCACGGAGCTGTGGGTAGCGACCAAAAGGATAAGATCATGACTAGCATGGTTTTCCAGACTTCCCCTTAGCCACAGCTAACCCGGTTTGGATGTTACATGGATGTCCAACAGGGTGGAGGCCCAGGGCAGGCCCAAGACACACTGGAGGGACTATCCTCTCAGCTGGCCTGGGAACACATGGTTGGGGAGAAGGACGTGTCTCCCCTCACATTGAGGCTTCTGCCCCATAACCCAACCACAATAATGATAGACATGAAAGTCTGTAGGGCTTGACTCATTTTTGGAACCAAGAGTTTGAGTACACAAGTATATTAATTGCAAACATGATGCATAATCTTCATAAAATATCCTGAATGAAAAAAGACCCATCGTATGGAAACAAAGTAATGACGTGTGTGACCTGCACACACTCGACTTGCCCTCTTGCTCAGCTTTACAACAGCCAATCTGATCAAATATTGAGTTGGCTGAAAAGTGTAAAAGCTTTTATTTTGGTGAGCTGTCAGGAGAAGTTATGCGCAACCAACAGAGTGCAAACAGCTGGCTGACAAACCATTTAAAAATAGCAGCGCTGGCCTCCTATTGTTAAGAATATTTTGACCTAAAGAAGCAGGATTGTCACTACCACCAGATTTTACCCCATTGTGCACATGCTCCTTGTACCCAGAGTCAAGTATTTTTAGGTAGTTTCCTGTCATTCTGTACTTGGTACCACAGTCCTTGAATAAATAAGATGAGAGAGAAATGAAGCATGAAAGCACTCTTTCCATCTCTCTGTCTGCCTCCTTCTTCTATTCCTGGTCACTTTCGTCATCTTGTCCCACTGAATTTGCGTCACGCCGTCGGGGGAACTGCGTCAGAGAGCGGGAGTCGTGACGCACTGTCGCAGAACGCAGAAAACCTCAGTCTTAAAGTTCAAGCAGCACATTCAACCAGACAGAATCTTTTTCAGCCAATAGGCATGATGAGTTAATCAAATAATTGTTTCAAATGCAACTCAACTTCAACAGGAAGTAGTGTGGGGGGGTTCCTGTTTTCATGCTTTCACTCTTTTGTCTCCACACATTCATAACATTCATAACATTCATAACTACTTGAAAGGTCTCCTGTTTTTCCTCAATTTTTAGTAAATGCCATATAAGGACACACCATAGTGAGAAACTGAATAACTCATTTATTCAAGCTACCACCGTGTAGATGTGTGCAGGGAGACACCCGGAGTCTGTCTGACAGAGAAAAAAACGTGACATTCACTGACCACTGTTCAACTCCCAACAAGACTTCATATCAAGTCATAGACGAGAACGGAGAGGCTCTCGGAGAGCAATTTTCACTGACATTTGGCTGACATTCTTTTCCAGAGAGATTTAAAGGAAAGACCTGCAGAATACTTAATACAGGAGGAAGTAACACAAGGGCCAAAGTGATTCACTGATAATTAAATGGACATCGGGACAGACACACAAGTATGTTAAAGTTAACTTCATGTGTTAAATAAATGAATGAATGAATGAATAAATAAAGAGAAATAGAACTGTGCATACTCTGCCATTGATCCTTTCAAACATAACCAGAGGCTGCATTCAA